>PVIR01023364.1:0-27120 GCA_004026965.1 Petromus typicus | reverse complement strand
GCTTGCAAGACAGGCACCGGAACCACTGAGCTAAATCCCCAGCCCCTCATGTGATCTCATGTGATAAAAACAATCATAGCAAATTCTATTCTACTCAGCAAAAATAGATATAGTACATAAGATTTTGAGCGAGGTACTGAAAGGCTACAAGTACCTTTTTCTTTTAAACAGTAAAACGATTCATTAAAAGGCTATTAGAAAGATTAATATGATAGCACACATATCTAACCCCCATACTCTGGGAGATTGAGGATATAAGTTTGAATCCAGCCTGATGTACTTAACAACTTGGTAAGATTTGTCTCACTGTATCTCAAAAGAGTTGGGGATATAGTTCAGCGTCAAAGCCTAGGGTTCATTCTCTACTACTGCCAAAAATAAGAGGTTATTTGAGGGTACAGGAATGGGCCTATAGTCCTAGCTGCTTGAGAGACTAAGGCGTGGAGCTAGTGAGACATAAGGACTTTTTCTTTCCTTCTCTCAAAGAAGGAGGGACAGAGAAAGAAAGCAAAGCAAGGCAGCCAGGTGTGGTGGCTGTAATCCTAGAACTCCCAAGGCTGAGGCAAAAGGATTGAGAGTTTTGTGGCCAGTTGGGCTACATACGAGTGAGTTGGAGATCAGCCTAAATTGTGAACTACATAGAAAGACTTTTTCAAAAAGACCTCTTCGCAAAAAAGGGCTATTGTAAAGCAGTGTGATAAGGTGTTTGATTTAACTTCATTTCCTAGTTAACTTGGGATTGATTAATTATACAGTTCTGGGTGAGAATATTTTCTGGGGTTGGATGGCTGCGCTTACTCCTAGAAGGCTATCAGATATATATCTAGGTACTCTTTTTTTGTTTTTTAGTTTTTTGAGAGAGGATCTCAATTTGTAGTTCAAGCTGACCATGAACTCACTGTGTAGCCCAGGCCAGCCTTGAGCTCACAGCGATCCTCCTGCCTCTGCCTCCTCAGTGCTTAGATTACAGTGTGAGCCACCACACCCAGCATTGTGATATGTGATACTGGGAATCAAACTCTGGACCTTGTGCCTGCCAGGCAGATGCTGGAACCACCGAGCTAATTCCCCAGCCCCTCTAGGTACTCTTTTAATTCTATTTATTTAAAAATATAGCACCTAATTATCTTCAGTGTAAAACCAGACTATTGGAGATATTGTCTGTAGAATGGAAAGAACTTCTAAAGGATAATCTTTTAAAAGATTATAAAAAAGTAGAAAGTAGCCAGGAATGGTAGCACATGCCTATAACCCAACACTTGAGAGGCTGAGGCTGGGGGATCTCTGCTAAATGCAAGGCTAGCCCGGGCTGCATAAAAAGGCAGAAACCTAGGACTTAGGGAATGCAGTTATAGAGGAGGCAGAATATTTGATTAAGATTTATCTCCTCCTAGACCAGCAGCAGTGAACCTGTGGCATGTGTGCTGCAGTACCTGTTTTTGTCACTGAAAGCTGTAAAAAGTTTGTCATCACTGTTCTAGATAGTCACCTTGTTGGCTTTTTTTTCTTTTGAGTTGTGTCTGGTGTGCTGCTGAGGTTGGTCTTGAACTTGTGGGCTTCCTGTCCCAGCCTTCCAGGTAGTTGGGATTACACGTGCATTTTACTATGCAAGCTGTCATCATTATGTGTCGTGTGTGCTTTCATAAATTTTATTTTTCCTAAAGCCTGCAGACCAGCAGCTCTTCTGTTTAGCTCAGTGACTGTCAACACTATACACATTATAGTCACAGCATTACATTTACAGAGTTCTGGTGCTTGGGTCACTTTTCTTTCTTTCTTTTTTTTTTGGCAGTAAGGATCAAACTCATGACCTTGAATTTGCAAGGCAGGTGCCAGAGTCACTGAGCTAAAATACCAGCACTTGGTCCATTTTAAAGAATGTACAATCCTAAGTCTTATGCCCAGAGATTGTGGTTTGATTGGTTGGAGGTGGAAAAAACTAATCATAACAGCCAAGTGTGAAAACCACCAGTTCAAATCTCTATAAGGTTTGCTGATGTGGTCGCATGGTATTCTCATTAGAAACAAAGCAGGCTAGGGCCAGGGATTTAGCTCAGTGGTTCTGGCACCTGTTTTGCAAGCGCAAGCGCTTGGGTTCGATCCCTGGTAACCATATACAGTACTGAGCGTGGAGACTCATACGCCCAGCAGCAATCAGTACCACATACCACAGTGCCGGGCATGGTGGCTCATGTCTGTCATCCCAGCACTCGGGAGGCAGAGGCAGGAGGACTGCTGTGATGTGAGTTGGAGGCTGAGCTCAGGGCCAGCCTGAACCACAAAGCGAGACCCTGTCTCAAAAAACCTTTAAAAAAAAGGAAACAAAGCAGGCTAGCCATGGTAGTGTATGCCTGGAATTCCAGCACTTAGAAAGCTGAAGCAAGAGGATTGCTGTGAATCAGCCTGGGCTCCATAGTGAGTTTAAAGCCAGCCCAAACTTACATAGCAAAAAACCCTGTCTCAAAAACAAAACAAACCAGCCCAACAAAAATTAAAACAAGACTATTAAGTAAACTCTTACCATATCAGGCAGTATAGCATATCATTCTAATGATGTGGATGATTGAGATTGTGATATATATCATAAATAAGAATTATCATAGGATAATATCCTTAAGTACTAAAGCTACATGCCATGAATTTTATTGCTACTTCTGGTAGCATAGAAGCTTTTAAATCTTGTAGGGTTTATTGGAATTCCTATTTGTTTCAGTATTGTCATTGTATACAAGTCCCAGCTCGTGATGTAGTTGATAGAATCTTGACGCAGTTTAGATTGCTTGTTGAGTTGGCTTTTGACCAGATGTCTCAGAATTGCTTGGGTTTTGTGTGGCTTTCTTGCATGTGAATGCTGTTTTAAACTGTGGGATACACAGTACACAGATGCTGTAGCATGGATGAAACATCTGTTGCTGTGTCATTGATGAAAAGTGACTTAAATCTGGGACTCAGGCTGAGTAAGGCGGGTGATGTAGAAGGTTTTATTGACGACTGCCCTTGTGGAGCAGTGACTCATGTCTGTGGAGGAGTGAGAGGGGTAGATGGAGAAAGGATACTAACGGCTGTTCCTATCTGTTGTGAACCAGGCTGCTAGAGCTGCTGAGGGAGAGAGCAGACAGAAGTTCTTCACCCAGGATATTAATGGCATCCTTCTCGAGTGAGTATCACCTGTTTGTGTCTGTTGTTACCTTGAAGGGAATTGACCAGGCCAGGGGAACGTGGGACTGTGGTTAAATACATATAGATGACAGCATTGAGGTAGAAGAATTAGGTTAATAGGGTTTCATGGTTGTTATTCTATTAAAACAGAAAAGGAACGCAAAATACTTGTATCCAGAAATGATAGATCCTACTTATCTTCAGCCACGGGCCTTAAATAGAACACTGTGTACATAGTCGTGGCCCATAAGAAGAGGATTTGGCAAGTGTGAGATGAGAAGGAGAAAGGCTTGCTTGCCTGTCCCTGAAAACCCAGAAGGAGCAAACGGTGTGGTGGCCTTGGGGTCTTCTTGTCACTTTTACTCTCAGTGCCACTTGGCTTGTCCCATACACTTCTCCCAAAGTCCAGAACCTCTGTGGCACTGCAGAGCGTGAACTGGAGTAAAAAAAGCAAAAGAAGAAAAAACCCAAACATAAATCTAATCCAGATGCCTGTGTCTGGTCTCCAGCTTTGCAACTTTTCTCCTCTTACATTTTGTAGTCAGAGCAGCATGTTGCTTATCAACGGAGGATGTTTGCATTTGTGCGAACAATTGTCAAAACCTAAGAATGTTCTAGAGAATTCCCCTGCCCTGGCCAACATTTAAATTGGTCACTGCGATCAGAAAACAGTCTGTAAAAGAGTACCTGAGGGTCAGCATAGATGAGGGAGAGGTTTGTGTCAGTGAGGATCCCTTGTACTTTCAAATATGGAAAACTCAAGGCACTGAAGAGAAATATTTTTCTGCTTATCCAGCTGGGGGAACTGAAAGGTGGGAATAGTGCCCAGAGCTGCTTCTCTTAGGTTTTTTGATTTGGTCTTGCTCTTGACCTGAGAGACTTCACTAACTATGTCGCCACGTTCATTAAGTTTGAGAGTTCTTGTTTATTGATGGCTGCAGGTCTGTGGCCTTGGCTGCTCATTTGAATTCTGTGGCAGTAGGTAAGATAATAGGTAATAGATGAGCTTTGACCTGCTTTTGGCTCCTCACTTTCCTTCTCACGTAGTGTGGGTGACAATGGAGAGGGAGCCTGTAGCAAGGTGCAGGCTGCTCATGACTCTGTTCTGTTCTTCAGCATAGAGGTCCAGACTCGGGAGCTGAGTAGCCAGGTCCGTTCTGGGGTGTATGCCTATCTTGCTTCCTTCCTACCCTGCAGCAAAGATGCTCTAGTCAAACGTGCTCGGAAACTTCACCTCTGTGAACAGGCGAGTGACTCTGGGGCCCAGATGAGGGTGGTTGAATCCGTATGGGGCCCATATCTGGTGCTGTGTCACATCCTTTTGATCATCCCTGTCCTGTGGCCTTAGTATGAGAATGGTGCATGAACCAGTCTGTGCTATGTCCTCCTTTCTGCAGGGTGGGCGCCTGAAAGAACCTCTTCAGAGGCTCAAAGAAGCCATTGGGAGGGCAATGCCTGAGCAGGTAGCCAAGTACCAGGATGAATGCCAGGCACATACTCAAGCAAAAGTTGCTAAGTAAGTTGTTTATTGTCATTCCCTTGAAACTTCACTTATATTTCCAGATGTGACTATATGTTTACCTTTGATCTTAGAGAGTGGTGGGTAGGAAGACCTCAGGGTTTGTTTCTTTTTTTCCCTGCAGAATGTTAGAAGAAGAGAAAGACAAGGAGCAGAGAGAACGGATTTGTTCGGATGAGGAAGAAGATGAAGAAAAGGGGGGCAGGCGAATAATGGGACCCCGGAAGAAATTCCAGTGGAATGATGAGATCAGGTCTGCCCAAACTGGGACCCTGCCTTATTGGAGGGTTTGTGGGGCCAGTGTCTAAGCACTGTCTACATTGGTAATAAAGGTTAGGACCATTACTTTCATCAGAGTGCCAGAAAACTCAGGATTGGAACCGTGAATAAATGTTTAGGATAGTTGGAAGTTTCTGATTTCTGCCTCCTTCTCAGGGAGTTGCTCTGTCAGGTGGTGAAGATCAAACTGGAGAGCCATGACCTGGAGAAGAACAACAAGGCCCAGCCGTGGGAGGACTGTGTGAAGGCCTTTCTGGATGCTGAGGTCAAGCCTCTTTGGCCCAAAGGCTGGATGCAAGCCAGGTGAGACAAGATAGGGGGCACACCGTTGAGAAATAGTCAAGTGCCACTGTTTTTTTTTTTTTTTTTTTTTTTTGAGACAGGGTCTCGCTGTGTAGTTCAGGCTGGCCCTGAGCTCAGCCTCAAACTCACATCACAGTGATCCTCCTGCTTCTGCCTCCTGAGTGCTGGGATTACAGACGTGAGCCACCACACCCGGCACTGTGGTATATGGTACTGGTTGCTGCTGGGCATGAGTCTCCACACCCAGTATTGTATGTGGTTACCGGAGGATCAAACCCGGGTCCTTGCGCTCGTAAGACAGGTGCTGGAACCACTGAGCTAACTTCCCAGCCCAAGTGCCGCTGTTTTAAAGGCAGCCCAGCAGAGCTGGGATAGGGAGTTACTATCTAGTTTACTCGACTCTAATGTCAGCTCAGTAACTAGGAATGTAGTATAGCTATGAAAGAGTTTTCTTAGTTTTCTTCCCTCGGAGGAAAGGTGCCTGTGAGGCTTTGTCATTGTTATTGTTCCAGTTAAGTTTAGGATTGCCTGCCTAATCTCATCATAGTGTACCATTTTCCTGCTGTGATGTAATGGTGCCTACCAGAGATTGAGAGATTGATTGATTCATGTTGATTAGTCCTTAAGGGCCCTAAGGAGTCTCTCACTGGCAAATAATAGGGCCGACTCCTTATTGGAACTAAGTGCTGGACTTCCATCCCAGAGGCTCCTTGTATGTGTCACTTCCCATGAGTGGGGTATGGTGCTGTACACAGGGCAGGAGATTTACCCAGAGCTGGTTTTCTTGGTTGGACCTGATTGATGGGTTGTTTCCCTAAGTCACAGAGCCTTGGGGATTGCTCTTCTTTCTTTCTAGGTTGGACTTGTATAAAGAAGATTTTGTTGAGTTTCTCCAGAGAAAGACACATTGTGGGCCACTCCACATTTTCTCCTTGGGAGGACTGAGAATAGGCAGTAAGGAAAGTGCTGCTGCCTAGGGAAGCATGGCCATGGGAGGTCAGGGCAGAGCGTAGCCCTTCTCAGTCAAGCCCAGACTCTGGTTGTGGGTGTGACAGCTTTAGACTCCTCAGCAGGCATTTAACTCCACAGCCAAGTGGATTGAATGAGGAATAGCTTTGAATACCTGAGCTACCAGCAAAGCTCTGCAGGTGGAGCTGGTAGCCAGGGGTGAGTGCAATGCCCAGCGTTCTGTTTCTTTCAGAACTCTGTTTAAGGAGAGCCGACGAGGCCATGGACACCTGACGTCAATCCTGTGAGTGTCTTGGTGTTTTCATTTCTTAGGACAGTTATTGTTATGTTCTGTGGATCTCCTCTGAACCTTTCTGTGTTCATTCCTTTCAACAGGGCCAAGAAGAAAGTAATGGCCCCTTCTAAAATCAAGGTGAAGGTGAGTCAGCCCCGCAGGCCATGTGTCTGGTGCCCATTCTCCCTGCAGCAGCCGTGTTTGAGAAACCCCTCAAGGGATCATGGCAGCTCACTGAGCTTGACTGATCAGGGGATAGCTGCTCAGGTGGCCTCCTGGATTTGTATTAGGTCAAAGACCTGAGCTGGCCTCTTAGCCCTCTAGTCTCAGTTCCCAGCTGGCTCAATTCCTGTGGATAAGGTATAGGGCGTCTTTGGCAGCCCTCTGAGGAATGAGGAGCCTCTGTAGAGCAAGAGCTTCAAACTGTGTGATAGTCTTTTTTGCAGAGGAAGTGTACCCCAGCCAAGGGCAGCTTAGCCTGGAGCAGCAACATAAAAGAAGGGGCTCTGGTAAGCTCCCTGGCAGAATTATAGAAGTACTATAAAGGGAGCAGAGGATGTGAAAACCATCTATCAATGTAGAGAATATTGCTACTTACCACATTTTTATCAGCCTTTGAGGAGGTGCCTAAAGAGACGGTGAGACCAAGAAGTGTACATCATGTATTCCTAAGTATCTGCTGAACTCCTATAATGTCTGAGGCACAGTGAATTAGATGCAGGAGTGATGGGATAGATCCCACTTGTGCTCCCTAAGTATTGAGGAGACTGGTGCTGGGAAAGTCAAGAAGGAAAATAAAGCTAATTTAAGGCAGTTCTTAGCGTCATACATCAGTCTAATTGCAGCAAGAGGCCCTCTGAGGTATTTTCAGTGCTAATTTTCAGGCAGAGTGTTTTCTTGAACAAATCTTGGGCTTTTTCAGGAAACAGACAGGAGAAAACTTTCCCCATAGTTGTACTTATTGACAAAACATGTGTTTCTCGGGGCTAGGGATTTAAGTCAGTGGTTCCGGCATCTGTCTGATAAGTGTAAGGTCCCGAGTTTGATCCTTAGTACCACATATTACAGTGCCCGGCATGGTGGCTCACACCTGTAATCCCAGCACTCAGGAGGCGGAGGCAGGAGGATTGCTGTGAATTTGAGGCTTGCCTGGGCTACATAGTGAGCTCAGGACCAGCCTAAACTACAAAGAGAGAACCCCATCTCAAAAAAACCCTCCAAAACCAAAAACAAACGAACAAAAAATGTGTTCCAGACTCAGTCCAGCACATACCAGAGGGTGCTGTAAGCTTTGTAAGGCAGTAATGACACCTGCTTTTGCCCAGTCTTTTGTTTTATAATTACACAAGAAGGCTCAGGTCTTTGCAGCTCAAGTTATAAGTTTATGTCTTCACAGAGCCCAATGTTGGCATCCTTGGACATTTCTAAACATGAGCATTTCTGCTTTCCTTTAGGAATCTTCCTCTAAGCCTGATAAAAAGGTTTCCATTCCATCAGGCCAGAGTGGTGGCCCCATTGCCTTGCCCTCCGAACACCAAGGTGGAAGCCTGAGCATTGGGAGCATGAGCAGGGAGCTCCCGTCTCAGGCGTCGGGCGGCCTTGCTAACCCTGCCTCTGTCAACCTAGAGGACTCACTGGATGAAGACCTGGTTCATAATCCAGCCTCCATGGAAGCCGTGTCCAAGGAACTGGCTGTGTTGAATAGCAGAGCATCCGGAAGCTCTGAATTCACACTGCCTGCACCCTCCAAAGCCCCAGCAGAAAAAGTCACAGGTGTTTTGTGTACAGAAGAAAAAAGGAACTTTGTGAAGCCCAGCCCTTCTGCACCACCACCCACTAGCACTCTGCAGTCACCTCTTAATTTCCTGGCTGAACAGGCTCTAGCACTAGGACAGTCCTCTCAGGAGAAAAAACCAGAGAGTTCTGGCTACAAGGAGCTGTCCTGCCAGGCTCCCCTCAGTAAAGGCCTGCTGGATGTACACCAGTCCAAAGCAAAGCACCACAGCTTACCACGGACATCTCACGGACCACAGGCGGCAACTCCTGTCCCTGGCCCCCAAGTCAAAGTCTTTCATGCAGGTGCTCAGCAGCAGAAAAGCTTCACAACCCCAGCTCCATTTGTTAATAAGCTCCCGGGCTCAAAAGCCACTTCCCCGCAGTGTCATCGTTCCCTCCTGCAGCTAGTGAAGACAGCAGCCAAAGGCCAAGCCTTCCACCCCTCCACACCTTCCTCCTCAGGGGGCTTGGCAGCCTCCAGCAGCAGCACCCATAAGACTGCAACTTCCTCCTCCACTGCTCTGAGCCATCCAGCAAAACAGCATCCAGCTGGCTCAGCAGGGCCGAGCTATAAGAATAACCCCTTTTCTGGCTCCGTGTCCAAGCATGGGGCTTCCTCTGGCAGCTCTTCCTCTGGAGGAGCACCAGTGCAGAGCTCGGCATCTGGGGCCCTGCTTCCCAATGTACAGTCCCCCTCCCCCGGGCAGGCCGCCAGCCGGCCCATTCCAAGCTCAGCAGTGAAGAAACCACCTGTTTCCCAGAAGCTGACACTGGTGGCTCCTCCTGGAGGTCCGAATGGAGATTCCAGTGGTGGTACCCAAGGAGTGGCGAAGTTACTGACCTCCTCCCTGAAGCCTGCAGCTGTTAGTAGTGTGACATCGTCTACCTCCTTGCCAGTGAGTACCCCAGCCCTGCAGTCTGCCCACCCACAGGGGCAGTGGGGACAAGGGTATCTTCCTTGTCCGGGGCAGAGAATGTGGTCTGAAATTGAAGGTAGAGACCCTGTGCTCAGATGCTGGAAAGCTCAGTTTCCTCCTGTGTGGTGATGACAGGAAGCTCTAGCGTGTACAGTGAAAACAAAGTAGGGAGGCTGGGCCTGCCGAGTGCAGAATGGGCCGTGGAGCTGGCCTCTCCTGACCCCTGACTTGTGCATCCCTCCTGACAAGGGGACGGAGATGCTGTTGTGCCTCAGGAAGAGCACTCTGAGAGCCACTCTGGTTTAAAGGGATTCTGCAGGTTGAAGGTAAACCCCAGCAGCTAGTGAGTGCCACACAGGATGGTGGGGTAGAGAGGTGTCATTTTAAGAAGTGTGGATGCATGTGGAGGAAATGAGCATTTTTTATCTTTCATTTTTCCGGCATACAGACAAAGCTGTAGGCTGGTCTTCCCCAGAGAGGCCGCCTTTCCCTTTGCCCTTTTCCTTTCACCCTGTATGGTAACTGTGGACCTTAGTTTCTAGTTTTTCCTTTTTAAAACAAAGATTGAGGGCCAGGGATTTAGCTAAAGTGGTATTGTGTGTACCTTGGAAGCACAAGGGGCTGAGTTTGATTCCTGGTACTTACAAAAAGAAAAACA
This sequence comes from Petromus typicus, assembly GCA_004026965.1. Classification (NCBI taxonomy): domain Eukaryota; kingdom Metazoa; phylum Chordata; class Mammalia; order Rodentia; family Petromuridae; genus Petromus; species Petromus typicus. Next base: position 17,266 of record PVIR01023364.1, on the reverse strand, counting down.
AAAACAAAACCCAAAACAAAGATTGACAAATATATGCCTATGATATATATATGATACCTGCAAAGTGAGTATTTTTTGTATTTACAGGTACACTTTTACGTGTGTCTGTAGATGCATGAGAATCTGTGGATATCTATGAATGGTATACTTTCTTCACAAAGGAGGCACATTTAGTATCCTGCTTTACCTTAGAAATTATTCCATGCCAGTTCACAGAGACTGTCTCAGTTCCTCTGCAGAGTGGGAAGGTCCTTCCCAGAGGTGTTTAATGAGTTTGTTTCCATCTTGCATATTCGCAGGGTTGGTAAGAGTGAGCTGTGAACAGGATGAGGTTTCTGACCACATGGTTGTGTTTCCTCCCCAGAAAGGAACGGGTGGAGCTGTGCTGCTGACCAGCTCCTCTCCCTTAAACCTGCTGTCTTCATCCTACAAGTCCAGCAGCCCCAAACTGCCCGGGGCCATGAACTCTAACTCACTGGGAATCATAGCCCCTGTCCCATTTCCGCTCCACGTGCTCTCCTTCAGTGCGGACTCCTCTTCCAAAGCAGGGGTCTCCAAGGATGCCATTGTCACGGGCCCAGCCCCAGGGACCTTTCACCACGGTCTCAATCACAGTAAGTCTTGTTTCTGCCTCTGTCCCTTGCTGTGGTGTGCTGTGGGTCCTGCTGTGTCTCTGACGTGACCACGAGGAACATCCCAAGAATGCGCTGAGCCCCTTTCTGGTGTTTGGCTCCCAGACTGGCCCTGAAGGTCAACTGGGCTCCTGGTGGCCAGAGTTCCATTTTTCCCTTCTGTCTTCAATGTGTGTCTTTTGTTCTCTTCCCTCCTGTTTCTCTCAGGTCTTCTGGCTGGCTTGCACTCCAGCCCACCCCATGCAGCGCCTCTCCCACACGCTGCTGTGTCCACCCATGTCCCGCAGAGTCTGCCAGGTAATTGCCAGACAGGCAGCATGCCCATGTGCTCTGTGCACTGTTCCCCACCACTCCTACATGCTGTGTTTGCTACCAGGGCTTTCTGTGTCTCTGCCTTGTCATCACTGTCATGTCTTACCTTTGCCTTTGGGCTCTGGCTTTGTAGAAATCAGAATGACCAACCTCTATTATTTCAAGTCTTCTCCTTATCTGCACTTAAAATGGCTGCTGGGTCATCCTTACCTGGCCCGAGCCCAGAAAATTATGGAACCTGAGAATCAGAGTAATGATAGATCCTTCTAGAACTACTGGGCACTCAGGCCTCAGTGAAGTCATGCCTTGTGTTAATGGAGGTTTTCTATACCTAGTTTCCATAAAGGGAGAGCCCACATAGCACGAGAGGCCACCAAACAGGACTGTGGGCAGCTTACGCTTAATGGCATGGACTCACATATAAAAGCTTCACGGAGACAGACATGGGAGCACACCAGGAATAAGGCCATTCATTCCCCTTTCCCCACCAAGTGGTGTTTTTTGGAAGTGGGGAGCCCCAGGAACCCTAGGTGTGTAACTAGCATGGTAACACAAGAAGGGAACACATGTGGTCAGGGGGACACCTTGTGGACTTGCCTTTCCCTGACCTGGGATCCTTGGTTTGGGGGTACACACAGCTCATGGATTCTGATGTGAGAGACCTGGTGTGTCTTGGTTTTGATCTCACGTCTTTAACTGCTGTAGATCTGCTCCCAACATACCGAAGGGAGAGCCATCCTACGGGAGCTGAGCCTGGTAACTCTAGGTGGGTGTCAGAGGGGGCAGTGTTGGGAGGCTGAAGCTTCTTAGTGAGTGCCGCAGGCTGTCCGGGAGAGAAAATGGGTTTTGTAGCTCTCCAGGTGACAACAGGGCCTGGGCTCTTCTGTGTCAATCGTTACACTTCCTCCTCCTCTGGTGCCGCAGAACATGCGTGGATTGCCCACTGGAGGTGCCTATAGAGCAGGCATTTCCAGAGCCAGCAAGGTAGGAGCCATGCTGTGTGACTGTCACATGGCCCCACCTCTGCTCGTTCTGGGGAACATTTCAGAGACAAAATAATTGAGTCACGGAAGCACCATGGGTCTGTGGTATGTTTAGCCAAATCATACCAACTTCTTTTTTTGGGTACCATTTTCTGTTTTCCCTCCGTGTATTCAAAAGCAGAATAGCTGAGGTCACACCAGTGCTCTGGGTGAACTTTCTTCTCTCCCCAGGCTGTGGTTGAGGTTTAGATTGTGGGAGGGAGGGGTCAGCGAAAGCTCTGTGTCACAGCATTGGGCTGGTTCTTGTCTGCTATGCTTTGCCCTCCTTTCCTCCCTGCATTCACTCAGGACACCATTGCCTTGCCACTTGGTCCTGTGGTTGCCTGAGACTCTCTTGATGTTAAGAGAATGATTCTTGCCACCCTGATTTCCTGGGATCTTCAAGCTTCACTGTGTAGTGGCATTTGTCACTTGAGATGTGAAGTGGCCCAAGACACTGCTTTGTGCACCCCCCTGAGTGGTCACTACCTGCACAGTGCTCACTTCCGATGCAGTGAGCTGTCTGCTGTCAAGCAGTGCACGCAACCACTGTCAAGTGTTCTGTGGCTTGAGCCTTTAAACACATGGGGATGTTTGCTACGCATATGACCTCCCTGAGGTTTGGTTACGCTGCCCTAGAGGGATCAGAGTTCTGAAAGATTTGCATTCTTTTATTTTCCAGATGCTTCTCAGCTTCATGGGAAAGGGCCTGGTGTACCACGGAAATTGTGATTGCTTCAGAGGACAGGCTTGATTGACTTAGTTCTGGGCGGAAGCTGAACATGTAGCTCTCAGATGATGGACGGTCACTGCACTCTTTCTGCCTACTGGTTTTCTCCTGGAGCAGGTGTGAGTTCTAAGTGGAGCACTTCTTGGTACTTTGATGTGCCTCCAACTGAGCAGCTTATGTTGCTCATGAAGCACTAATGACCTGGTGCTCTGGGCCCTGTGGCCTTATCACTGGACAGTTATCAGAGAGCAGCTCTGGGCTGGGAAGTGTGCAGGGCCGTGTTGGGAGCTCTGGTGGCAGATCAGTTGGCACAGCTATTTTAGATCTGCTCAACCCCTGGCACTTGATCTGAGCCTTACTGACCTGGAGCTCCTTCTGGCCACAGTAAGATGCCTGGATGGTCACAGCACCATCCTGTACCCAGTCCGTATATACTCAAGAGGACAAGACCTGGGGCAGAGCCACAGGTGGGAGACCTACCTTGTCTGCTTGCAAAATACTAAAAACACATGTGGTGTGCTCTTTGTGGGGGGCTGGTTTCTCCTCTGAAAATGACAATGAAGCTCTTATAGAGAAAAAGACTTGTAGATTCAACAATTGTGGTGGGATTTTTAAAGACATCTATCTTGGGGCTCAGTTTCGTCATTACCATTAAATGCATTGGAGAGAATGGAACTGCTCTTCACACATCACATTATAGGAAGACATAATTCCAGTGCCTTTATGGTGGAGCAGAATATGACAAGACATGTCCATTCAGCCCCGGGTGGATCTGAGATGAAGATCTTTTTAAAAGATATGTCTGTATTTAAGACATAACCAATTTTGAGTTTTTTATGGCTGTACATCATCACTTGTGCCATCCTGACTTGAGGGTCACCTGGGCCCCCAAATCCCAGGTCCCAGTTGAGCCAGGGTCCCCATTTTATTTTTCCAGAGTTGGTGCAGGTGGATTGCAGAGGAGCCCTCCAACCCTTCATGTCTAAGGGCTGAGGAGACAAGGGGTTCCAAGTCACAAGTAGACATTCCAGTTTGTCTTACTCTTAGAAACCCTTCTTAGGTAGAGCTGCAGGTACAGCCCTCTGTGAAGTGTCTGCTGCGCAGAACAGGCCTCGAGGTGCTGGGGCTCTCCAGGCAGTGGGGTCCGGTGTTGATGTGGGGTCGGCTATGCAGAGGAGCCGGAGCGTGGATCTGAGATGGGTGAGGACAGTGACTGCAGAGCTGTCTCCATGCTGCTCATACTCCACCAGTGGCCATTTCACAAGGACTGTGAAGGCCTTTAGGTGGCCTGTCGAGTGCCACGAGTGAGTCTGACTGCCTAGTAAGCAATTTCATTTGTGTTGAGAGCGATCAGCATCCTCAGCATACCCGAGTACAGATACCTTTTGGTTCCGGGCTCCTCGAGTTCAGCAGTCAGGAACACTCACTTCCTATGGAGGCTGGCCACTTCCCACTTTGCCGGGAGCAAGACCTCTGTGGGTCAGCTGTTCAGCCTGGCCTCTGTTCTGACTCCTTTTGTATGTAAGAACCAATCTGTTTCACATTGGGCCGCAAGGATTCCTTCTCCCTTTATTATATATATTTTTTGCAACTTGGATTTCCAGTTTGTTTACAAATAGTCTTAGGTAGTAGCAAAAGAGCCAAAGAAGAGATTTGTATAGCTGAGCTCAAAGCTGAGCTGAGGCTGTCAGCGAAGACTGAGCAGTGGGAACTCTGCAGGCTCCTCTGCCCGTGAACACCCGGGTCCCCTCCCAGCCCCTCCCGCCTTGGTGCTCCCTCCTCCCTGTGTGCCACTGAGTGTGCAGCTGGAGCAGGATGCCCTCATCTTTAGGAATCTAGTGATGCCTCTTGCCTCAGGGAAATGTTTCTTTGATGGGGAGTTTATGAGACTTTTTTTTCTTGTTTATGCTTTATTTGCAGTAAGGAGAGTGAATGACTTGAGCAGCCATGGCAAGGCAGACCCTTGGCCCGGCTGTGTGAGGGTGGGGCAGAGCGCGCTCAGGGTGCTGCAGGGGTTCCTGGCAGGTGAAAGTCTGAGCACTTACCAGACGTGGCCATTTTCTTAAGTGTGAAAGGGACTGTGGCTTTTGTGCAGCGACTATGTTGGTGTTAGGGGGTGGTGTGGAAATTGTTAATCTTGTATAAAGCAACTCAATAAATTGTTTCAAGGTTTTCAAAACATTTGTTTTCATTCTTTTTCTACTGTACTTGTAATTCTTGCTCCTACGGAGCTGGTATATATATGGAATATCTATTTTGGCTAAAAGACAAGGGGGAGTGAAGAGGAGGAGGAAGAAACACACCATGAGATTAGAATCAAGCCACCAGGTTTTTATTTTTATGCTATAAATAATGTTCCCTATTACTTCCCACTTTATATGTAATATGTGAGACATAGAAAACCAGAAATGCATTTGGTGAATAATCAGCTGTTTTGTATACCTAAATACCAGTGAGATAAGATATGGAAGGCACTGAAACTAAGGCTAGTAGCAACATCCACTACAAAGATCTTTAAATCTAAGAACCAAGATACAGTTCCTGGCAGCATAGCTTCCTGGGACAGCTTGGGCAACAGGTAACAGCCACTCTAGCACCAAGGGCCAGATATTGTTCTGGGTTCCGTGTGCCTGCCTGTTGGGTGTACAGTAAGTCCAGTTCTGGTTCAGGCAAAGTTACTACTGAAGAGTAGTAGAAATAGAAAGTTGGTTCTCAAATAGAAAGCTAGAATGTCATGAACACAGTTTGGCAGCCCATAGGGTCTGCAGGACTTCTGCCCTGCATGTCCCCATCTGAGCATACATGCCGTCGCTACCTTGTGCTTGAGTAGTTTTCAGATCATTTGCAGCCATTGGCTGAGTCTGTTGAGGGGAGTGTATAGGAAAGAGCAAAGGGTTTTCTGGTTGTCAAATCAGTGGAGAATGGGTGAGCTGTTTACCCAAGTTGAAAGATAGTCAAGAGAAGAGTCTCCTGTTTTCAGCTAATGCCCATCCCCCCCGCATGTGAGCTGTGATCCTGAAAAGAGTGACACAGAGGACATGAATGAAACTCTCAGCTTGGCACAGACTCAAGAGCCTGCACAAGGGCCAGTGAGCAGAAAACACTCAGGAGATCGCTGGGAGGAGCAAACTGGCCGTCTGTCTCAAAGGAGGGATGGGTGGAAGGGCTGGGTCATCTACTTCTGCCCAGACACCAAGACAGCCAGCTCCTGAATGGACATATCCTTGTTGATGTAGCGGTCATACTGAGCAGGGGTGAGCCTGCCATTCTGCAGGGCTTCCTCAATAGAGAACTTCTTGCCAGATTTCCTGTCATGGATCACTGAGGACTCCCCGCTGGGACCCTTCACAGATATCTCCTCCCAGTCGCACTCTTGGCTCCTGAGCTTCACGAACATGTTCCAGTCGATGAGCCCAGCCCGGTGGGCCTCCTCTGGGGACAGCTCGCGGCCTGTGTCAGGATCGATGACCACGATGGAGCGTCGCAGGTGGTTCTCCCTTTGCTCTCTCTTGACAGCCACAGAGCCCAGGCGCTTCTGCAACTCATCGATCTCGTGATCTTTGTCCCTGGACAGCCTCTTAAGATCATCCAGTTCTCTCTCCAGAGACCACAGTCTGGAGTCGAGGTTGGCTGCAGTGTCCATGGTGGTCGTGTTCTGTAGGTCTCGTGTTTCTGTTGCTGCCATTTTGATTTCTGACTGGAGCCTCCGCGTCTCCATCTGTAGATTTTGCCGCTCCAGCTGTAGTTTGTGGTTTTCTTCCCTTAGGATGTCCAGTTCCTTGGAGGACTTGGAGTTGTAGAATTCCAGCTCTGATAACTTGGCGTCCAGCCTAGTCACCTCAGCATCCAGCTCCCTCTTGTTCCTAGTCTCCTCCTCCAGGCTCTTCTTGAGCTTCTGGATCTCCTGCTCGGTATCACCCTTCTCCACCTGAATGCTCTCAGAGACCACCACCTTCTCCTTGACCTCTGCCTTCTCCAGGGTGGCCAGCTTCCGGCGTAGGGGTTCCAGCTCCCCCTCCAGCAGTTGCCGCCGGTGCTGCTCCTCCTCTAGCTGGGCTCGGAGCAGGGCGTGCTCCCTGGTCTGCTGTGGGTCCTGCTGCAGCACCACCTTCTGCTTTCGGGTCACCTTCTCACCAGCCTCGGCCTCCTCCTGCTCCAGAGCAGCCAGTCGCTGCTGCAGACGATGGACCTCCAGCTCTGCTGCCCTGCGTGCGTGCCGCTCTCGCTCCAGCTCCTCCAGCTGCCGCTCCAGCTCCCCGCGCCGCCGCTGCAGCCGCCTCAGCTCAGCATGCAGCTTGTCGATCTGCCGCAGCTCCGCATCAATGCTGTCGGTGAAGGAGCTCACCTCTGCCCGCAAGCCGGGCTCTTCCTCATACTGCACCACTTCCTGGCGCACCACCCTCTCCTTCCCCTGCGATAGTTCCTTCTCCTTGCAACTGATTTTCTCTTCCTGGGATGCCCGCTCCCTCTCCAAGTCCACCTGCTTCTTCTGCTCTTCCGACAGCTGTGCCCGCAGAGCCTCCACTTCCTCTTTGGTTTGGGGGTCTTCCTGGAACTGGAGGATCTCCTGGACTACCTCTCTGGTCTGGACCTGTGGCTTGGCGTCTTTCAGGGACTGGATTTCTTGCTTCAGCTGGTAGATCTCTAGATCACACCTTTCAATGAGCCTGGTCTTGTCCACGATTTCCTCCCTGAGCCGCTGGAGCTCCTTCTCTGTCTCAGGATCAGTCGTATATTTAATGACCTCTTTGGTGACCTCTTTGACTTCCACCTGTGGAACCCGCTTCCGGAGGGCCTCCAGTTCACTCTGGTAGCTCTTGAGCTGCTCCTCGGCACCCCTGTACTTCCTCTCCTGCTCTACCAACTCCAGACGGAGGTTGGCCACTTCACTCTCTGCCTTGGGATCCGGCCGCACGATCTCCCGGACCTTCTCCTGCACCACCACTTTGGCGTTCTCCTCCTCCAAGGCCCATATCTTTCGGAGCAGCTCCGTCTTCTCCCTCTGGCCAGCGCGGGCCTTGGCGGCCTCATCCTCATACTGGCGGGTAAGGTTGCTAACCTCCCTTTCAGCAGCCGTGTCCTTTTCTACCTTGAGCACCTCCTTGACAGTGATCTTACCTTCGGCCATGGCCCGTTCCTTCTCCAGCCTTCTGAGCTTGGCCTGCAGGAAGTTCAGCTCCTCCTCTTGCTTCTCCCAGAGGGTGCCCTCTCGCTGCTGCTGCTCCTGCAGCTGCCCATACTCCGCTTCCAGCTGGGGGTCATTCTGCAACTTTACCACTTCCTTCTCAGTGACCTTTTCCTGCACCTGGCTCTTCTCTGCAGCCAGGGCTGCCACACGCTGCTGCAGGAGGAGCACCTCTGCCTCCCGGGCACCTTTCTGTCGCCTCAGTGTCTCCAGTTCCTCTCGCAGATGCAGGACCTCGTCTGCCTGGGTTCTGTCGGGCTCAATGCGCAGGACCTCCTTGACCACATACTCCTGCCCACCATCCCGGGTCTCCTGTTCCAGAGCACGCAGCTGTAACTGCACTGCCTCCAGTTCCTCCTGCAACAGCTGGTTCTTATGCTGCTCCTCTGCCAGGGTCCGCTGCAGCTGCTGCAAGCTCTGCTCCAAAGCGGGGTCTGGAACCTTCCTCCGAACCTCCTTCATCACCAGCGACTCTTGAGGGCCCTGATCCTGCAGGGCCCAGATTTCTTCCTGGGTGCTTTTCACCTCATTTTCCAGCTGTTGCCTCCGCTCACTTTCCTCGTCCAGTTCCTTCCTGATCTTCCACACCTCATCCACACCAGAGCCCAGCTCACTCCCTTGCAGGGTCTCGTGGGTCACATCTGCTTCTGACTGCTGCGATGGAGGAAGACAACATGTGGTTAGAGCTAGAGCAGATCTGCTCACCTGGGAGCAGGTCTGGCGGGTTGTCTCGTGATCCCTGAGGGATTCCACTAGAGTCTAGGATTACTTTTAAAGGGGCCAAACACTACTCTGACTTTTTGAAATGAAAAGAGGCAAAACACCTGACAGCAGCAGAGGAGTTTGAAGAGAAGCCTCAGTCTCCCACCTCTGACCCTATCCCTAGGGATGTCTGCCATCATCGGAGACCTGTCTGTGCACATGCCAGCATTGTATTTCTAGGGCACCCCACATTTGCTTTTTCTGCTCACATGGTCGCCACTTGTTCTGCGCTTGCTGCTTTTCACCCTCTCTGGAGGCAGAGAATTCCTCTCAGCAGAGTGTGCAGTTTCATTGTTCCATAGCAGCACCATGCTGCACTGTGCGGACACCACTTACCCAGTCCACTGCTGGTCAGTGTTGAGCTGCTTCCAGTTTCTGGCTTAGGCAGTCAGAGAGCATGGATTTTTAAAAATAACTTTTACTAGGTCCTCAGAAAACATGTACGGAATCAAATACATAAATTATCCTGCCAGTGTAACTTGGGCCAGAACTTGCACTGGTACAGCTCAAAAAGTGATAGCCAAGTCTCTGAGGCAGCCACTCCCCCCTTTGGAAACAGGGTCATGCTGCACAGTTCAGGCTGGCCTTGAACTCACTGTGTAGTTCAGGTTGGCCTCAAACTAGTGGCAATTCTCCTGCCTCAGCCTCCTGAGTACTGGGATTATGGGCGTATACCATCACACCCGGCTAGGAGGAGGTTTTTTTTTTTTTTCTCACTTTGGAGAAGAGTCTCCAGTAGAATTCCTTTTGTTCTTAAGGTTTTTTGAGACAGGGTCTCGCTTTGTGGTTCAGGCTGGCCCTGAGCTCAGCCTCAAACTCACATCACAGCAGTCTTCCTGCCTCTGCCTCCTGAGTGCTGGGATTACAGGTGTGAGCCACCACACCCTGCACTGTGGTATGTGGTACTGATTGCTGCTGGGGTGAGTCTCCACACCCAGTATTGTTATGTGGTTGCTGGGATCGAACCGGGTCCTTGCGCTTGCAAGATAGTCGCCAGAACCACTGAGCTATATCCCCAGCCCTCCAGTAGAATTTCTTACTAACGTGTATTACCTGCCTCAAGAGATTCAGCGCAAACTCCAGATTCTGCAACCTCTGTTTGTTGATAGCACTGACTTCTGTGAACTTGGCAGCAAGAGCAGCTTCCTACAGAAAAGTGTTAGAATAGCAGTCAGCAAACATATGCTAAGTGAGCAATAGCCAGGCAGCTAACTGCTGCTTGCCCATTCCTATCTGTCGTCTACTCTCCTTGGAGAGAGAAATGTAGACTCAGTCAGGAGGCCCAGGTTTCAGTCTTGACCTCAGTAGCTTTGAGCAAGTCTCTGCACCTCCCTGGCCTCACTGTCCTCATGTACTGGCCCTCCATTTACTGAGGCGAGCAAGGTGGGAACTTCCCAGATCCATGCACTGATCCAGAAACCCCCACTAGATCCTCTTTCTAGACGTAGCAATTGCTGCCACAGAACAAGTTCCTTATCTTCTCCTTCCAAAGCCGTCCACACTAGGAAGGGCTCTGCCTGTCTGGTTTCCCTATTGTGTGTGCAAAGCTCATGGCTATCTGCAGCACCCTGGAGAGCCAGGCAGCCCACCGTGCACCCCACTCCGGACAGCCCAGCACGCGGAGCACACCTCCTCCTTCACTTTGGCAGCAGGAGACTGCAGTCTGGCTCTCTTGTTCATGTGGCTGCTCCTTCCATTCTCCAGGTCAAGAAGGGACCTGAGTTTCTCCGCTTCTAACTCATAGTCCTGGATGGGAGAGAGAAACAGTCCAGAGGTCAGGAAAGGGCATCCGAGAGGAGATCCTCGGCCAGAAGCTGGTTTAGCATCTGCACAGGTCATTCTCACAGCTGCACCACCAGGCGTTATCCAAAACGAGTAGGACATCAGCAGCCGCTGCGGTATCACTCAGCAACAAACCCCATTCCGTTCCATCCTCAGAGAGCCAAGCTGAGTGTCCCTTCCCACCCTTGGGACAAGCTGGGAGGTTTGACATTTAGTTTCTGCTTCTTCAGTGAACACTGGACCATACACCTTTCTTCACGTTGCCACCTCCCACCTTCATGTTTACCAGGTCGATGATTTCATAACCCAGCAAGTGGATCTTGATTGGTCTCACAGCCCTTCCGCTGCTGTTGGACATTCATGTCATTTATAGTATTTCTACTTTTTTTTGTTATAAATAGGGCTGTTATATGAGTTTGTTTGTTCTGCATTATTATTTTGTGTTACTTCTTTTAGGATCAATCTCCTCCTCCAAAGGGCTTATTGCTTCAAAGAATAAAAGCTTTACTAGGGTATTCGATGCCTGGTACCACACTGTTTTCCCAATGGCTTTGGAGGGCTGTCAGCAGTGCCTGAGGATGACACTGACCACGCCAGGGCCTGTGCTTTTCTTGGGTGGAAAGAGATCCTTGTCAAGTGTGCCCAGAGACTTCAGGGCTCACCTTTACAGCCTGCTGATACTGCTGGGAACTGGCATAGACCTTCTGGACTTCCTTTTCCCTGTTGGTGATATCATCTAGCAGATTCTGTAAAACAACGGACCTTAAAAACTAAAACAAACCAAAAAACCAAAATAACCCAAAACCCAGACTTTATCGATATAGTAGCAGGAGTCTTTAGAACCCAAAATTATCCTGTTGTAATACACAGCATAATGAAGGGCTTTCTGCTTTATTTACATTTGTTCGCTACACAGAGCAGTTGGAAGGCCCGGTGAAGAAGCACCAAGAAGATAGTTATCTTTGCCAGGAAGCAAGTGTTTGTCATACTGCTTTGATAACTGTCTTTAAATCATCTCATTTGATCTTCAGATGATGCTGTAAGTAAGCATGACCTCTAGTTTACAATCAAGGGAATCAAAGGACAGGGGGATGCTTCTGGGGAGAGTGCAACCAGGATCTGAATACCTGCCACTGCAGTTTCCCTCCCCTAACTCCAAGGCATTTCCTGGGGTACTGAGGAGGGGGAGGTAGAACTTTGGAATGAGATGCTTCCCCATCTTGTGCTTCTGTGGTCATTTACCACATGGTCAAGCCACGTACGTGTGTCTGGGGCCAGGCCCCGGGCTGGGCATTGAGACAGGTGAACAGCATATGCAGTGCTTGTTCAGAACCAGGTCCTGAGAACCGGGTACCAGGGACGACAACTCAGCCACGCCTTTGCTCTGCTACCTCTCCCAAGGGTTTGCTCCCTCTCTGGAAAGGGGCTTGCTGTCCTCTGACCTCCCTGGGCACCATGTGCCTGCAGAAGCAGATGCAGCTGTCTCACCTTCTGGTTCTTCAGCTTTGTCTCCACCTGGCTGAGGCTGTCCGTCTCCTGGGGCTCATAGCTGGGTATGCTGGACAGGAACTGGAGCGTATGGCTGTAGCCTCGGCGGTACTCATCATAAGCAGCCCTGGCACTCTGCAGGCTCTGGGTCCTTTGGGGGTAAAGTCAGTCAGTCTGCATGGCTGACTGGTACTCTCACAGCAAAGAGATACCTCACTGGGTCCCTCACTTGTTAAAGAAAATGGGGAGGGGACACAAATATAGGGGCAAACCCTAACCATGCATCAGAAAAGCAGTGGAGGGTACAAGGTCTGTGTACTGAGGGGCAGAGGTGCCCACGTGCACGGACAGGACATTCACAACCCACGAGCCTAAGGAGAAGCCGCAGAGAGCTCAGGAAACCTTACCAACCCCCTGACAATAAAAATGTCACAAGGGTCAGATGCAGCAAAAGTGGTGTTTGGAGGGGACCATATAGCAATGGATACTTATATTTTAAAAACACCATTTTGGCCCAACAATCTAAGCTCATAACTTAAGAGAGAAAAGGAAGAATAAATGAAAGCTAATGTAAACAATGTAAACAGCAGAAAGGAAGCCAGTGAAATAGGAACTAGGAACACTAGAGAGAATAAACCACGGGAAGCAAAAAGTGAGTCCTTTGAAATGATCACTACATTCATCAACCACTCCCACCAATTAAAAAAAAAACATGTACAGATATAATTTTAAAAAGCATGAAATCAGGAGTGAGGGTAGGGCATCATCTCAGATTCTGCAGCTGTGAAAAACTGCCAATAAATTCAACTTACATGAAATGGATAAATTCCTTGAAAGACACAGATTGTTAATATTAATTCAAGAATAGTTAACTTGAATAGCCAGATATCTGTTAAAGAGATTGACTCTATAAACAAAAACATCAAAAAAAAATTATAGGACCAGACAGCTTGACTGGTGAACTATGGTTAAAGAAGAAACCAATAATGTACAAACTCACAAAAAACAGAAGAGGAGGATGCAACCCTGTCTGTCGCACAAGGCTGGCAAAATACAGGACAGGAAGAGGGACAAACAGTAGCACAGAGATGTCATCATACACATCCCTCCCCACTGGCCCAGCTTGTGAATGTCACATGCACAAGGATCCCACTGTACTCGTCACTGAATTCCTCACTTTGTATATATATTTGTTTTTTGGTACCTGGGACCTTTACATTGAGGTCCTCTACCTGACTTTTTAGCACGAGACAGGGTTTCACTAACTTGCCCAGGATGGGCTTGAACTCCTGCCTCCTGCCTCAGTTTCCCAGAGTCCTGGAGTTACAGGTCTGTACCCTCACACCTGGCTATATATGTTTTCAAAAAGAGGTCAGATGCCAGTGGCATTGGAGGATCTCATCCTGGTACTTTGGGCAAAGGCCTGGGCCCCTCACCTGCGCTCCAGCTGCTGGCACAGGTTGTCAAAGCGCTGGCCAAGCTTGTGCACCTCAGCCTCCTGGCGCTCCAGGTCGGGGCAGTGCTCCTGGAAGCGGCTGGCCAGCGAATTTGAGCACTGCTTTGCTGCCTGCAGATTCCGCTCCACCTCACACAGGAGGAACTTCTGGGCCTGCAGCTCGGAAGCCATGGCCTGTGGAAGGAGGAGAGAGCATTGCTGTGGCCAGAGCTCCCCACAGCCAGCAAACACCGCCCAGAGCACTGGGAAGGATCAAGCCAGGAGCGGATGAAAGGACTGTGCCTCTGTGCTCCCTGGTCCCTCTGCAGCGCTCCTTTGTGACAACAAACATAATCCCAGAAACTTCACTTCCAAAAACCCGTGAGTGGGCATTGTATGGCCCAGCCCTGACAGGTCTGCTGCCCTTTAGCCATGAGGACTTTGTTGAGCCCATTTCCTTGCCCCTGAGGCCAGGTACAGGCTGGACCATGAATAAGAGGTTGTTGTGAGCCACAGACTCCTAGTGCCTCTAGTGCTCAGGCAGGTACATGTGCACTGCATAAGGGCCGAGAGGTGACAACAAAGATGCCAGACTGGGCTCTGAGCTGAAGCTGCTAGATCTGCTCAAGAAACACTGGGAACTTGGGTTTATTTTTTTATTTTTTATTTTTTTTAAGGTTTTTTGAGACAGGGTCTCGCTTTGTAGTTCAGGCTGGCCCTGAGCTCAGCCTCAAACTCAAATCACAGCAATCCTCCTGCCTCTGCCTCCCGAGTGCTGGGATAACAGGCATGAGCCACCACACCCGGCACTGTGGTATGTGGTACTGGTTGCTGCTGGGGTGAGTCTCCACGCCCAGTATTGTTATGTGATTACCAGGGATCGAACCTGGGTCCTTGCGCTTGCAAGACAGGCGCCGGAACCACTGAGCTCTATCCCCGGCCCAGGAACCTGGGTTTTATGCAGATCTTTGAAAGTAAAATACTAGCACCTGAAATTTCACAGGTCACAAACTGAGCAGCTGGCTTCAGAGCCATGGACCTTCATTTGTGACCACCCTGGCACGATGTAGGTCTTCTGAAGCTGCAGAGACTGACTGCCAGAGGCCCCAGGGCGTGCTCTTCTCTGTCTTGAGGTAGGGAAGGAGAGGACAGCCTGAGCCTCTCACCCAGCTCTGAGAAAGCTCCCAAGACTCAGGCCCCATGTTTACCTCCAGCTCCTGCCTCTTGCCATCCAGGACGGAGCTGTTCTCGGGCACTGTGTCATCCCGGGTCAGTCGATTCTCATGTGAGGCCAGCAGCTCCCGGCCCTGTTGCAGACTCTTCTCCAGGCGGTTGGCCACATCAATCCTGAGGACACAGGTCAGGAGTCAGGGTGGCTCCTGGACCCCACCCCCACCTCCTCGTGGTCCACCTGCCACCTACTTCTCCTGAGCCGAATCCAGCAGCTGGGCCAAGTGCTCATATTTCCGGTTGGTGTCCTCCACTCGGGTCCGCAGCAAGGGTGCAGTGCTGCTGCCTGGGAGGGCCTGGACGAAGGCCTCACACTCAGCTGTGCTCCGCACCTTCTCAGACTCTATCTGCAGCAGCTCGCTAGTGATGTTCTGTGGGGACCAGATTCCTGGGGTTAGGCACAAGCCAGTGCCCCTTTGCCCCAAGCATGTACCCAGAGTGAGTATGGAGAGTTCCCTTAGGGATGGTGCAAGGAGCCTGGCCCAGTCTAGGGAGTCTGATGGGACCTGGGTACTAGCCTAGCAGTCTGCTTTTGTTTCTGTTTGTTTTTTTGTAGTGCCAGGGATTGAACCTTGAGTCTTTGCACCAAGCTACATCCCTAGTCCTTTTTCATTTTCAGATTTTGAGACAGAGTTTCACTAAGTTGCTAAGTCGTCCAGGCTGGCCCTGAACTTCCTACCCTCCTGCCTCAGCGTTTCAGAATGCTGGGATTCCAGGTGTGACCACCACACAGGGTCTGCTTTTCTAAGGTGGGTGGAGTGAGTAATGACAGTGGTGTGGACAATGAACAGGCAATTACTGATCAGTCTCTGCTCTAAGTCTTCACGCCGATGATTCCACGGACTCATTCTGAGGTTGTACTGTGACTCTCCCTTTCACAGGTGGGACGATCACAGTCCCAAGGAGCCTGGAAAAAGGTGCGGTGGGACCAACTGCCCCTCTCCATGGCTTCACTCTTCATCCTGCAGGAAGCCTCTCCTCAGCCCCCGGTGCGTTGGAGCACCAGGATCAGGCTCCTTTTCAGAGACTGGTCCTTGGTTTAGCCCCCAGGAGTGCCAGAAATAGCCCCTGTCACCTTCACCACAGGCTGTCTGGACAGCACCTTTCATCAGTGTCCCAAGACCCCAGCGTGGTGAGAGCTTCAGCAAAGGAACAGAGAACAGGGCCTGGCTTATGTTCCAGGCCGCAGTACCTTGAGCTCCTTGGCCCGCTCAGCACTGTCCTGCACAGCCCGGCCCTGCTCCAGCGGAGGCCGCAGGATCCCCGTGATGGCCTTCTCCTGTCGGTCCAGGTCGCTGGCCACCTTGTCCAAACCAGCCAGCAGCTGCCGCCCCTGCAGGTCAGAGGCCTCTGTTGGAGGGAAGACACACACTTAGGGGTACCGGGGGTGGCAGAAGGCAGCCTGAGCTCCCTTGCTCCTCCAGCGCCAGACCCCACACCCTACCCCACACCCACCTAATCAGGCTCGTCCTCCCTGCTCTACCCCTGGGCCCTGGCAGGGGGCCTGGCACCCACCTCCAGCGTTCTCTGCCTTCAGCACCTCGTACCGCTGCTGGAGCGTGCACTTGCTCCCGGCCGCCTTCTGCCGCACACTCCGGTATTGGCTGCCCAGACTGCGAGGGCAGGAACACCGTGGGGACCCAGGAACCCACTGCCCACCCACCCTCAGAAGCAGAACCTGGACTCTCCGGGGACAATTCAGAATGGCCAAGATGTTCGTGAGAGCGCTTTGAGAAGCCAGAAACAGTGAAACATCAAGGGCCCTCTGTGACCCTGGTCATCTGCTCCTGTGTTCGGAAAGGGCCCCCCTCCTCCCTTCTTCCTTTTCGCTTTGAGATCTTACTATCTAAATCATCTGCTTGCTACTGGTCTTCTCTATCAAGATGTGGCTTCTGAGGGAGAATACAGTAGGTCCTCAGCACTCAATGCAGTCTTTAAGGCGTTCTTGGGGGCTTTCTTCACACAAGGTACTGAACTAAGTCCTGCAAGTACTGACCAAGGTGCCTGGTGCATGCCCAGATCATTTTAGTAGACTCTGGTGCATGCAGTGGAGAAAAGTGCAGGAGAACAAAGATTGGGGGGGAGAACTGGCATCGAGTCAGCTGAGTAGCAAGGAGGATGTTATCAGCAGCAGGAAGAGCATATGCAAAGGGCCGGAGGCACTGAGAAGGTGCTCGTGGTCGAGGCCTGTAGCTGAACGTCCCATTTGGAAGTCAGCAGCAGAGCCAAGCGCCCCCTCCCCACCCCGGCCTTGATCCTCTCAGGGGATGCAGGAATGAGCCATCAGGACCAGTCAGGAAGCCCAGGGCTGTGAAGAGGCCTGAGGAGGAGCAGGGGAGCACAGCCAGTCCACACCGGTTTCTCCTTTGCCCTCATACCTGTCCACCAGAGCCAGGCTCTCGGGGTCGGTGGGGGGAATCATGAAGCAAACGGCTGGGGCGGTCAGTTTGTTCCCAGAGCTGTCTGTGAGCTCCCAGGTCTCCCCATTGTTCTTCTGCAGGGTGTAGCTGTAGCCTCGAGAGATGGGGCCCTGGCAGGGACAGGCCACACAGGACGTGAGGGCCCTTTGGCCCGTGCCTGGGAGCCCGGCCACTCTGACCTCCTAAGCTGTGGGGTGGAAGGGCCTTAGTCCGTCTCTCAGACTGTCCCCTAGGTGCCTGGTCCGACATTTCTGCAGCCCCACACTCA
>PVIR01023363.1:0-27129 GCA_004026965.1 Petromus typicus | reverse complement strand
CATGGTGGCTCACATCTGTATTCCCAGCATTCAGGAAGCAGAGGCAGGAGGGT
Organism: Petromus typicus; assembly: GCA_004026965.1. Taxonomy (NCBI): domain Eukaryota; kingdom Metazoa; phylum Chordata; class Mammalia; order Rodentia; family Petromuridae; genus Petromus; species Petromus typicus. The sequence continues at coordinate 27,076 of PVIR01023363.1, read as the reverse complement.
TGCTGTGAGTTTGAGGCCAGCTTGGATTACATAGTGAGCTCAGGGCCAGCCTTATCTACAAAGTGTGATCCTGTCTCAGAAAGAAAGAAAGAAAGAAAGAAAGAAAGAAAGAAAGAAAGAAAGAAAGAAAGAAAGAAAGAAAGAAAGAAAGAAAGAAAAGAAAAGAAAAGAAAAGAAAGAAAGAAACCTATTGTGCTGCCAGCTATATAAAAGTATAACACAGAGAGCTGTGTGCAGTAAATAATACTTGGTAGTGAGAATAAGCAACTATGTGACTGATTTATACATTTGCTGTGCTATATTTTATCATTATTTAGAGTATACCCCAACTTACAAAACAGTATCCTCAGCCTCATACATTTTGTGTTTACATATCTCTTGGTTACATCAAGAAGCTATATGAACTGATTGATCTATAATCTAGTCTACACAAGAATATTCTCACAAGGAAGAAATTGCTCATCACTGTTTCACAGAAAGTGTCTTCATGGCTAAGTAATGTGTGACTGAGCAGAGAATCCATGCGAGTTTAAGCACATAATCTGATCACCTATCAAATTATTATGCTTTTACATCAGTGTTATTACATTTTCACCAAAAATACCATTGGTATTTACCTATATTAATAATTTCATATTTCCGTTATGCTTTGTAATTATCTATTGAATGATTTTCCTTCAAAAGACAAACCTAATCTTCAAGGATAGATATTTGGAATTACTTTGATTAAGTAAAGCAGTAATGAGAATTTCACATTGTGTATGGCTATTTTTTAGATTTTATTAGATAATTTTATTTTTTAGATAATTCCTAGAACTTGAAATACAAAGGAAAGGAGAATAAATATTTTACCTTCTGAGACAATAGTTGGAAGATTTTTCTTCTTCCAATTGCACCATTGTACATTTCCATCCAGAGTAAAAAGGATCCATTTTCTCAGTCTCTTAACTCGTTAACAATTTTTCAAATACTTTTCCCTGATAAGATAAGACATTCTTTTCATTTCTATTTATTTTATCATTGATAAGCTTAACTCTTTTCATGTATTTGTTGCTCATTTGAATTATTCTAGTTTTTCTCCTGAAGTGTTTTCTATAGTTTTGTTAATTTTTATGTACACCTTTCTGAACGTCTCATATAATAAAGTCATGTAATTTTTATCCTTCATCTTTGCCTATGTGGAGGATTTGTGGTTGTTTTCATGTAACTGATCTATGAATTGGAGGAAGTAGCTTTCAGTGTCACGTTTAGATCTTTCCCCATTCCTAGATTATAAAAGTCTTGCCTTAGGGCCAGGGAGTTAGCTCAGTGGTTCTGGTGCCTGTCTTGCAAGCGCGAGGGCCTGGGTTCGATCCCCAGTAACCACATACCATACTGGGCATGGAGACTTACGCCCAGCAGCAACCAGTACCATACACCACAGTACCGGGCGTGGTGGCTCACGCCTGTAATCCCAGCACTCAGGAGGCAGAGGCAGGAGGATTGCTGTGATGTGAGTTTGAGGCTGAGCTCAGGGCCAGCCTGAATTGCAAAGCGAGAACCTGTCTCAAAAAAAAAAAAAAAAATCTTGCCTTAATTTTTTTCTGCAGTCATTATACTGTCTTTTTTTTACATTTATATAATAGTCTATTTGGAATTTAATGTAAAATAAATCCTGAACCTTTTGCTCTGCTTTTCTCAGGTTAGTAAAATAAGTATTTTTCTCTCATCTTTCCATGTCTTTTCAAAGTGGCATTTGTCCATATGTTTGGGTTATTTTTCAGCATCCTCATTGAATATGTACAAAGTCCTACTCTTGCATTTCTTGCCAAAATGGACATTGGAATTAAAAAAGAATTATTGACACAAAAATCCACCCAGTGATATTCCAGAACATTTTTACAAGCTTCTGAATTTTTGAAAAATCATTGAAAATCACCCAAGTGCCACTAAAATACAAACTTCTCTGCCACCACTACCCCTCCACCCCAGCAAAAGTGGACTGTGTCTCCACTCACATAAAAACAGAGCTGAAGTAAAAAGTAACATTTCTAGCAGTCTGAAGTCTATCAAAGTCTCCTGCTCAGAAAAGCACTGAATTTTCTTCCACACTCCCATCTTTTCCCTTGTTCTACACACACGTGACAAGAGTGGAAGGTTTTCTTTACAAAGACTTTTCAGGTGTGCTCTGATCGCAGACCTGTCATTAGAAAGACAGGGAAAATTGGAGCTTGAGGAAAAGAAAATGAATCTGTCCCACTGTATTACCAAAAATTGGTCTCCCTTTTTCACTCCAAACTCTTTGTAACAATTTCCCACGACTCTATGATAGCTGTGAGCCCAGAGTCTCAGCATATATGTAACAAGAACTGAGGTGAGAGAAAGCTTATCTAGATGCCTCAGGAATACAATTGAAGGCTCCTTCCAAGTTTTAACTGTGTTTAAGTATTATGTAAATGAAGTGCTTTAATGAAGTACTATACAACATGGATTCCCATGAATGAGGCAAAATAAACTTAATGTCTTTGCTATTTCCAGATCATAAAAGCTTCATTTTTTCACATGAAAGCCAATGATCTTAGCACTTGCACATCAATATTTTTCTTTGCAATAAGCTACTTTGGGCATGCGATTAAACTGTTAGTCACATCTTCTTTCATTTATTTGAAGCAATCCATAAACTATCTCTCCAGGGCTGCCGTGTTGCCCTTTCCCCCTACAAACACACACCGTTCATCAAGGCATCTATTAATCTTCTGTTGTGTATTTCCCAGTAACTAGAATAAAGATGAGATCATCTAGTTAAACAGGTTTATTTTTTCCTGATCCAGAAAAACCAGGCCAGCTCCTCTCATAAGATGCTCATGATGTGCTGTGTTTGTTTAGAGATATTTTACTGCGTATATGACTTATGGAACAGATTCAGAATGCAGTAAAATTGTGGCCATGTTCAGTGACGTCAGCAAGTGTGAAGGCTGTGAAACTTAAGTGTCTAGTTTGTATACTCTAGTTGCTTTTGCAGAGTTCACCATTTGAGCTAGTGTTTGCTGAGGAAGGGAAAGTTAGCATAAAATAAGGTATCTGTGACAAAAATTTTTTTTGTTTTTTGTCATTTTTATTTTCCATACTTAATGATCACACTGATCATAGGGAATTAGCTCTTGTACATAATAGACCTTAATTCTTCTTTTTATTTATGATATATATTTTATAGGGTAAGTTATAAGCCATTCTACCAACTCTTTGTACACCTGACTATTTTCTCTCTTCAGTTTCTGCCTTAACAATAGCAGTCCAGAGCCCTCTGAAAGGCTGGCAGTGGTACAGATAGTTGGGAGGCACCATATCTCTGAAAGCTATGATTTAACCAGGTGGAATCCACCCTGTCCTGGATAGGGAAATTGCAAGCTTTGGCATGTCCCCCGCGCTGGTCTGCCAGCCTCCACACGTTGTTCTAAAAGCACTTCCTCCAACTGCTCCTGCACTGGCAGGATGGGCCTCCTGTGGATCAGTTTTTCCATTCTCTCAGTCCTGTTTAAGTGTAGCGTTCTGTTTTCTATCAAATTTGTATTCTAGTCCAGGCCTTTCCCTTGGTCCGCTGAGAAGTCTTGGAAATACTGGAAAAGAGAGAGCCCTGTTCATGGAGTAGAACATGTAACGAGTGCAAGATCCTCACCCCAATTAAGGAGAAGAATCCTACTGGCTTTGAAAGAGGGATATCCCCCATAACCCACTAGGTTTGGAAGAATAGGCAGAGACAGAGCAGAAAGCATGTAATCTTTTGGTCCGTTTGAACAGTGTACCTCTCAGACTTGTGTCCGTGTGATGTGTAAGCAGAGTCCCTTTGGGGTCCTGTCCTCATGAAGTCCAGTGATCAGCTCTCTGGCCCAGTTCAGAGCTGTCACTGACCTCATTTGAACTGTCTTTGATCCAGTCCAGTAGAAGAATGTTATTTTAATCACCTTTTAAATAAAAAATGAAAGCAACAATTACTTTTTGATTGCCAGCTATCTACAGCCTAGAACTATCTAGAATAGTTAAGATCACACAGATGTAGTGACATACGGCATCACTCATTTAGGAAATTAAAATTCTATTGAAGACTCAAGGCCAAACCTAGAAAAATAGTAGTTCTAAATTTAAAATGTCAGTAATTGAGAGATAGAAATTTTAAGAAAAAAGAAATGAATTAGATGGTACTATTAGGGAATATTTCAGGTAGGAGATTAAATTTGAAAGGCAAATTTATAAACTGTGCTTTGTAGAGAAAGTGAGGGACTAGGAAAATAAATGACTTCATAATGAAAGACTTTGATGTTTTCAAGGACAATTGACTCAGAAGTATCTTCTGCCAAAGAATACATTTATAATGATAGCAGCAAGAGTGCTTATGATGCATTGGGTACATAGTATAATACATATATGACATAATGTATAATGACATTTAACCTACACAGTAAACCCAGATTCCCTTATTAGGAACATTTTTTTAAATCTTTATTGATACATTACAGATATGCATCATGATTGCACTCCATAACGGGGATTTGTACCAGTATAAGACACAACTTAATTCTCATTTTTTTCTCATAGCCCTACCCACCCTACCTCCCCTAGAAAATGTTCAAAGTAAAATACGGTGAAGGGGGAAAAATAATGAGATTATAACAAAAGTAAGGAACATTTGAAGGATAATGAAACTAAAGTCTAACATGGCTAAAAGTTTGTCATCATTGCACTAATTAAGAGTCCCAAAATTCAAACATTGGTCATTTAAATTCTAGAGCCAAGTTCTTCACCAGGCTGACCATATGCTGTATTAATATCAACTTCAAGAAGGACAATACTTAAATACTGGCAAGCAAAAAAATTGCCAATCAGCACCTAAATTGTTTAAGGCACTGAATAGGATATTAGTTTAGAGAATAATAGTAAAACTTCTCAAGGAAAGCATCACATTTATACATGCAATTTTTTTTTTTTTTTTTTTTTTTTTTTAGTAAATAGCCTATAGTGCCCTGTTGGTGAAGCATGCAAACACTAGGGCTTGTAGCATTACAGAGTTGCTTATTATATTTCAGAGTTGCCACAGAATTTACAAATTATTTGTCTTTGAAAAAGTGGTAGAAGCCCCATTCTACAATGATACATGCATGCTCATATTTATGGCAGAACAATTTGTAATAGCTACATCATGGAAATAGCTAAATCTTGAAAATAGCCCATATGCCATCACAGATGAATGGATAAAGAAAGTGTACTCCACCATAAAGATAAACTTGAGACATTTCTGGATAAATAGATGCATCTTGAAAGCATAATCTTAAGTGAACTAAATCAGACACACCAGTTTAGATATCACATCGTTTCTCTTGTGTGAGAAACTGAAAGTGTAAAGAAAGATCAAAATGGAGACTAGATATTGGAAAGTAGGAAACACTTGTTCAAGTGAGCAGGGGGATAAAGGAGAGAGGAGGGCAATGACAAGGAAGAGAAAATGACTTTTAAAAAAAGAGAGTTTGGGAGGGAAAAAATGAAAACAGAGCTTTTGTAAATAGGGAGGGAAAGAAGGTTTGAAGGGGAAAGAATGGGAAAAAGAATTAAGATATACTATGTTATATAGAGGTAAAAATTCCCCACGAGGAATGTGATCCTTGTGTTTGGCCAACATGCACTTTAAAAAGATTTCTAAAAAAGAATTTGCAATCTACCTTTAAGTGATTAGCATTCAAGAAAAATCCCCCAGCATTCATTTGTGTCTCCACTAAGACCTTAGAGATTCTTGATTTGTTTTAGAAAAGATGTGAGTGCTGTAGGCCTACGTACTCATGCCCATGTCTGATCTAGAGCTCTCACACTGCTCTGTTATGGGGCAGAGTCTCCGGACTTCCCATCACCTAAGTCAACTTTAACACTAACCTCAGGAATTCCACCATGAATCCATGTAACTTTTCTCTTAATGTGAGAATTAGCTGTCTACTCAAAAAATACATATATTTACTGTGTGCCCACTATGTATCAGTTCTTGCTCTGAGACAAAGTGATATCAAGAATATCTTCTTTCCATTTTTCTCCCTTAATTCCTTTTGCATTCTTGCTGCTGGTTGGGAGAAGGATATATTGCCCAACCTGATAGTATACGAAAGTTGTGTGTGAAAAATGACTAATAATACTACTAAGAGAGGATTATTGGCTTGTAGCAGTTATAATTTAATAACTATAAGGCTATTTCTCAATTTTCCTAGGAAATAACCACAAATTGACCTCAGTGTACTTAGACATATCTTCCTGGGAACAATATAAATCCATAGAGGACGGTGAAAAGCTCCCAGGCAGGTGGGGATTGGCGGACAGATGGAGGAGGAGCATCCCCAGGTGCACTTTAACTAGTTACCTATTGATCTGTTTAAAAACTACTCCCCAAGACTCTGTGAGTTAAGGCAATGATAACTCATTACCTCTGAGGGTATCTGTGAGTAAAGAATTTAGAAGATGTAGTAGGCTTGGATTTTCTATATTCAGGGCAGCTGGGCCTCTGCTGGGAAATTCAAAGGCCAGGAGCTAGAACACCTACATGTTACTTCTCCATCTGCATTGGGCTCCCTCACAACCTGAAGACTGGCATCCGCAAAGACAGAAAGGGACAGATGCTGTATCTTTATGACTTAATCTCAGATGTCACATAGCACCACTTCTACCATCACTGATCAGAGCCCAGCTTCACAAGAGGAAGATGTAAAACCTTCACTCCGGTTTGAACAGTGTAGGTTGCACTCTAAGAAGAGCATTTAGAATTAGATAAGCACATCTGTGTCAGCATCTTCAGGAATACAATCTAGAATACTCCCTATGGCTCACTTTGAGTGGGCTAACAGAAGAGTCAATGTGAGCAATAGATGGATGCATCTGTGCTCTCCTCTACATTCCTGGCACGTTGGACAGTGACAGCACACTATCTGTGTTCTTCTACGTAGTATAAAATAGTATTATTATTCCAGGTCATTATATTATCAACACATTAAGATGGAAGCCAAGGTTCCCAGAATGCTCTTCACCATGCAGTTCCATGTGACTTTTCCAAAGAAGCCTGCATGACATTTGGTAAGTAGGAGTGAAGCAGTAGACTTTGCTCCCCCAGAGACATCGTGAGACACAGTGGAGAAAAGATGCAGATTGACTAGCAAGTTGCAGCTTGTCATTGATTTCACTCACTCTGCATCCAGCTCTTCTCCCTCACTGGTGACTCTGATGGCTATGACCAGATGCTTGGCCACGGACTCGGAAAGGCAGCAGCTGTGCAGATGGAGTGTCTTTCCATAGACATTTACACAAGCACCTAGTCTTCTTCCCCCTGCAATGACATTAGCCCGACATTAGCTTCCCAGGTTTTCCTAAAAGTACCGGTTCCACCTATAAAAACTTTCAGACGAACAGTTGATGACTCTTTTCTCATCCTTCAACTTCCTTTTTTAACATTCATTCACTCAGCTTCTCCTGTAGTATTTTTTTTTAAGATCTGATCTTGTATTTCATAACATTCATAGTAGTTCTGCTTCTCTGGCTGGACCTTGAATAACGGAGTTCTATATGGAGACATCTACACTAGAGATACCAGGAAATCCATTTCCTGCCTTACATCTGCTTAAAACAACGTGAACACTAAGATTTTCAAAAGGCTTTTTGCTCATTTGTGGGCATGTGTGTCATAAAAGTATCAAACTATTTATGTATCTGCTGTTTCTCTTAGCCTTGAACTTCAATGAGAGGAAAGGTCGTTAAGCCCAAGTTGTAAGTAACAATGCATTAAAACCATCTTTTATGTATTCTCACTCTCCTGAAACTAAGTACTTCTTAAACATCGCAGGATTGGAACATGATCCAGAAGTCATGGAGTTTCATTCTGGGTTCTCTTTCCTCTTTTTAAGAGTAAATCTATCCCATAATTTATTAAGAGCTTCATCTGCCAACCTATGACTAAACCTGTCAAGTTGGGCAAGGACAAAGAACAAGATATGAACTCTGCTAGGAATTTACAATTTAGTAAACAAGATGTCTAAACCACAGGTAACTCTAATGAACGATAGAAGATTATTTGAACTGTGATGAGAGGAGCTCCAATGTGATAAATAAAAATTTAGAACAAAAAAAGATTGCATCTGGTTTGTTACTAGTATTTCAGCAGAGCTGAGAGAATTTAGTAATGTTTTATTCATTCATCAAATATTTTATTTATTGAAATGTTTTATTTAAAGTCCTTTGCACCAACACACAATTATATTTTATGTAGATGCATAAATGTTATCATATAGGCACACCTGAAGCTGTGAGTTGGAAATGAGGACACTTGTTTTGAGAAATAGTTCTAGGAAATGGAATAATGGGAGGTAAGGTATCATTCCACATAGCACACAGTCCTCTGGAAAAGGCTATTAGATGATGCACCTGTGGCTCTTAGTGTCCCTGCTAGAAAAATGTATTTCTCTCTGTTCTTTTAAAAAAAAAATGTCTTCTTGCTCAGACCTGAGACCCTTCAAAGCTAAGAAAATATAGAATAACAAGGAGAGGAAGTTTGTCTTGGCAACACACTAGTCTACAACAACATTGCTACTCATCAACGGTGGCAGGGAAGGTTACACAGCCACACCTTAACTCCCAGAACCTTCTAACACTTGAGTGAACAGCACACTCCCAGACCTTGAGAAAATGACTTCCTTAACAAAACAAGTACAACAGTGGGTCCCTGTTAGAGACAGCTTCCTCTGAAGACCAAGAGAACAGGGACAGAGCAGCTGCTGTTTAAAGCCAGAGTCCCTTTCTAAGAAGATATGTTCACCCTTTATACCTTTCCCATCTGGCTCAACTTCATTAGATTGGACCTCTGATCTCTGCCAGCAGGCACCAGTGAGAGCTTCCACTTCCCAGAGGTCTCCCAAGCACCCTCTCACTATAATGAAACAAGGGTCTACCATTCACTCCGACCTCAGCTCCCAACCAAAGAAGCTTATGTCTCAAGACCTACTATAAGAGTAGATCTGTCATTTTTCTTTGTAAAACAAAACTGTCAACTCTAATCATGCTTGAGTCTTAGATTTCCTGAATAGATATAATATAATACAGAAAAGATTAGATTAGATAAACAAACTTTCTTCTAGCTCAGCCAGAGCTGTCAAAAGAAGTGAAAACCCTCCATGTCTTCTCCCAAATAGTTAACAGAAATATCTTGACAACAACTTTTAGCAATTATCCTCTCAAAACATCCTGCCAGTTTTGTGCATGTAGAGAAAGTACTGGTAACACTTATTAGCTGAAATAATGAAACTAATAATGTATTTTAGGGCCGTATCATCAGAAGGATTAGGACAATGGAAGAAACCAAAAATAAATTCCAAAAGAACATACACTGTATATTCGTTCTTCTGATGCTGGAACATTATTCCAAGTCACGTGTACTCTGAAGCCTCTAATGTCAAAACCAAACAAGATCATTTTAACAATCTTGTTAATTGAACACATTGAAAATCTACTGTTCTGAAATGATACATTAAATGAAAAATCAGCTTTAATTTTTCTTATGTAGTTAAGAATCAAGTTCTGATTTTATATGACCGAAGTTAGACATAAGCAGAAGAGGAAGAGACATTCACAGACTAGAGTCGTAGTTCTCAACAAGGGGTAATACCCCCCAGAGATGTCTGGCAATGATTGCACACAAGTTTGGTCAACACAACTGAGAGGAAAGGGGCATGCTACTTGTGTCTAACTGGTCAAGGCCGGAGATGTTGCTAAACATTCAGCGAAGTGCAAAATAATCTTTATCTGCCAGCAAATAATTATCTGGCCTAAAATGTGAATCATTTTGAGGTTTAGAAAATCTGGACTAGAGCCACCCGAAAAATAACTTGTGTCTTTTCAGCAATTATAAGTTTTAAAATCATACTTAGAATTTTTAATCTGAGCTCAGATTTGGACCATCCCCTCATCCCCTCCTAAGACTTTATGCCACTCACATATTGATAAAATACAGAAAGTGCAGTTATTTTTACAAATAAAGTAAACATCTCTGTGAAGCAGACAGCAGTGTGAAATGGAGAGAGTTCCTGTCTGTGGGAACAAGAGCAGGCCCGACGATGGAGGTGGGTAATGGAACAAGTCTCACTGTATAAAACAAGGCTGTAAAAATAAGCCGAGAAAAGCTGCCACATCGAAGCCTGTTAGGCAATAGCTTCCAAGGAGCTGGGTGTCTAGGAGGTAAAGAAAACATACACAGACTCTTGGCCAGGACCTGAGCTGAGACACTCCGAGCTTTGTTCTGTGGTATCATTAAGATCGCCATGGGAAAAGAACTTCTGCCACCTGCATAAATGTGTCTCTGGGCTGCAAGCCAAGGGACTAATGGCAGTATCTGCAAAAGTACAGTAGTACAGAGAGTATGGGACAGCAAATCTGCACATCAGACTCCAAAACATGTGAAGAAACTTTATAATAAGAAAGTTGCTTTTTCAAAATTCACAGAGTGCATCACAGGTATTATAGAAAATTGTATTGTTGCAAAATTCAATGAAATCATGGCTATAAGTTTTAAAATATGAAAACCCATGAGTACTCACTTTAAAAAATACGAGGGTCAATGATTTAGCTCAGTGGTGCTGCACATGCCTCACAAGCACAAGGTCCTGAGTTCAATCCCCAGTACTGAAAAACAAAAGAAGAAGACAAAAAATAAGAAGAAGAAAACTCTAAGTGAAAACAGGACTAATTAAGCTAAATCTGCATCTAGACATATGAGGATAAATGAGAGGAATATCAAAAGTTAAAAAGAAAGTTTTTAGAAATTTCAAATAAATAAAGAGAAAATATTTTTCTTAACATTTTCATTGCCAGTAGATTTCTCCTCTATAACAATAAAGTTGAAAAAAAATGTAATAATATCTCCTAAAAGCTGAAAGACAATAACACTCAATGTAAAATTCTATATTTGCTGAGCTATTTTTTATGAACATGAGCAGAATAAAAGTGCTTTCACATAATAAAATATTCACTGATTCTGTATATACAAAGATCTGTGTATACTGAGGGACAAAGGTCTGTGTATATAGTATAGACATATCTCTACCTATTTATACATTCCTTACATGTATGATTGTATATAATCATCATATGTATGTACAATATGTCCATGTATTATTGTATATAATCATACATATGTATGGATAATACATATGTAAGTATAAAATTTTACTTCTTAAACTGAGACAAAAAACAAAAAGAGGATGGATATGGAAAACTTTCACTGCAACAGAAAAATGAAAGAAAGAAGAAAAAAGAAGAAATGAAAAAATGGAAGATTAAAGAAGCAAAAGAAAAGAATAATGGGGGCCAAGGATTTAGCTCAGTGGTTCCAGCACCTGCCTTGCAAGTGCAAGGTTCCAAGTTCAATCCCCAGTGACCAAAAAAAGGTTTATTTTCAGAAAATATCATATGTAAGATAGTAGAAATAAGTCTGGTTATATAATCATAATAAATGTAAATGGATTGAAATGCTCATTTAAAAAGCAGATATTACATATATAATTTAGAATGAAAATACTTAAATAAAAGTATGGAGAAAGTATGGAAATAAGGAGCTAGAAAACATATTTCAAGGCAATATTAATCCAAAAATGTTCATGTTTCAATCCAGAAAATATTTTAGAAGAAAATAATTGATAAGGAAAACAATGAGAAGTAAATAACAAACAAACAACCATCCCACTAAGAAATTACACTAAAAAACACACATGCACACCTAAAAATTTAGCTTCAGAAATGTAAAGTTTAAACCAACAAAATAATGAGAATGAGAGAAAATAACACAATAATGAGAAATTTTAAAATATTTCTATTAGAAATAAATTCAGCCAAAAGAATTAGAAAATGCTCTAGTGAGAATTCTAGTGAAAGACAGAACTAAGAGAATGGAAGATGGATGGATGGATGGATGGATGGATAATGTGGTTGGGCACAAATTTTTAAAAGAATTGGTTGATGTTTTGGAATCTTAAAAGTCCCCTAACAGGCTTCTTACAAAGAGGAGACCCTGGGGTATCAGTACAATGGTTCAGTTCAAGTCCCCAAATCTTAGAATCAGGGAGGCCGAGTGGTATAACTTCATTCCAGTTCCAGAGGCCTGAGAGCCCTCCTAGGAATGGGGCCTGTATGTCCCAAAATCCAGATGCTGAAGAGCCTAGAATTCTGATGTCCAAGGGCGGGAGAAGAAGAATGTTCCAGCTCCAGAAGAAAGAGGATCATTTGCTCTTCCTCTACCTGTTCATGCTATCTGGGCCTTTGTCATAGTGCACAGTCTCTCTGACACTGAGTTCAGATCTTTTCCACTCAGCCCTCTGACTCATCCCCGATGTCCTGCAGAAAAACCTTCAGAAACACACCCAGGAATAATGCTTCAGCAGCCCTGTAAGTAGTCCTTCATTCAGGCAAGTTGACACCTTTAATTAATCATTATAGAAAATATATTTTGACAGACTAAATCTCACAAGCATAAGCAGAATCTTGCACCTCATAAATAAGGAACATTTTCTGCACACATAAAGCATATGCAGAGTAAATTCTATAGAATACTTTATAAACCTAAGTACATACCTAGCCATTACTCAGGATCATATGTGTATTCTAGTTGTTAGCAGTTGTTCTAATCAACAAGTATTTGTCACATAGGTAGCATGTTCTATACTCCCAACTGTTTTAAAATAATAATACTTCCAAACTGTCCTCCATATTCTCTATCTGTGCTCCCAGATGCTTTCTCACCTTCCCCTCACAAGAAATAGGAATCAATTTTTAGAAAATTTCATCCTGATAAAAAGATGTGTAATTTTTTTTTTTTTTGAGACAGGGTCTCGCTTTGTAGTTCAGGCTGGCCCTGAGCTCAGCCTTGAATCACAGCAATCCTCCTGCCTCTGCCTCCCAAGTGCTAGGATTATAGGCCTGAGCCACCATGCCCAGCACTGTTGTATGTGGTTACTGGGGATCGAACTCAGGACCTTGTCCTTGCCAAGCAGATGCCAGAACCACTGAGCTAAATCCCCAGCCCTCATCTTGACGTTTTTATTTGACAGAAATTACTATGCCAGGAGTGATGTGTGATAGCACAGGTGTGACAGGTGAAAATTGAGATGTTCCTGAGCACAGGCCCAGTTTATAGAACTCCATCAAGCTATAAAACACAATCCCTATCAACTTGATATTGGATCTTGATTGACGCACTTTGTTTGCAGGAGGAATATTGGGCAGTTTGGACTGATATCTCCAAACCATAGTCTCGGGATCATGAATTATAGACCCAAACTTCATCTTCCTTGATGATGTTTCTCTTTTTTTTTTTGAGACAGGGTCTTGCCTTGTATTTCAGGCTGGCCCTGAGTTCAGCCTCAAATTCAGCAATCCTCCTGCCTCTGCCTCCAAGTGCTGGGGTTATAAGCATGTGACGTCATGCCCGGCACTGTGGTATGTGATTCTGATTGCTGGTGGGTGTGAGTCTCCATGCCCAGCATTGTTGTATGTGGTTACCAGGGATTGAACCTGGGCCTTTGTGCTTGCAAGCCAGGTGTTGGAACCGCTGAGCTAAATCCTTGGCCCCAGATGTATAATTTTTATGTATGCTATATTTATTAATACTCTAAACAAGGGAACTTTAGGATACAAAAGAGTCATGACTTCTTTGACAGGTCACTTACCTTCTTGCTCCTAGCCCTCCAGTCACCCTCAGCGGGTCTGGATGTTGAATCAGATTTGTGTGCAGAGAAGCTATTTTAAGTCCTTCTTCCCCAACCTCAAAATTCACAGAACCGTGGGTCAGGTCAAAAAGCATCTACAGAGCTGAAGCAGAGAGGAAGCGAACTTAACATATCTCACCATTTCAGGGGCAGCAGCATGTAAAGGACCAGTTTGGGCATGAATCTGACCTCATCATTTTTCTGTACACAACCTCTAGCAACTTTGTTATCTCTCTGAGGGTGGATTTCCTTTCCTCTAAAACAGAGATAATAATGTGGTGATGTGATGTTAGTCTCCAAGGGACTGTGTGAATCTTTAGTAGCATAATGTCCAAAGGTAGAGCAGCAGGCTAATATATAATAAATACTCTGTTTCAGCTGGATCAAAATCTCCCACTCAGACAGTGTGCTGACAGACATCGAACCAGCTGACCACTGTTCCTCCTCACCTTATCCTGTGAGTCAGCTGCACCAATTCCTAGTTGGTGACATCAACTTCCCAACCACTTCACTCTTTCTGTTCTGGGAAATTAGCAGCCTCGCCTCGGAAAGGAGAGAGTGTAAGGTGTTGATTCCCATCAGAGGAAGATAGTAGGGGAATTTTATAAGAGCAGTAAGAAGATTTCAAATAAACTCTAAAACCCTGAGATTTGACAGTGAGTTAGATGTATTGTCTTTAGCATTGGTGTTTCAGTATTAAAAACATTTTTATCTGTGATAATGCAAAAAAATGAAAGAAAAACTTGTACCAATGAGCAAAACCTAAAGGGGATTTGATTTTACTGTCTTTTAAAAAATGAGATAAAATCCTGCACTCCTGTTGGGGAAAGAAATACTGTGTAAAATATTATAGCTTTTATAATTTGTAAGTGGGAATACTTTAAATAATATAGCAGTTTAGTCTGTGTACTTCAATTTATAATCTTAAGCACAGCACTTTTATAGGAATAACATTTAGCTACGTTTGCAAAGGCAAAAATAGGCCACTAATATGAGGGAGAACATGGTTTGATGTTGTATGATACGAAAACCACATCTATTTAGATATATGGTTCTCTAGGCTTTCTGATGGATTATTTTTCAGATTTCTCTATTTCTTCGTTTTCTCTCTTCCTGATCCTTCAAAATATTCCAAACCAAATATTTCCTTCCCTGTCATCTAAAGAAAATACTTCCTACTTTGGACCTTCTCCATACACAATGTCAAATCAGCTGCTGTTCTGAATCAGAAGTTCCCCCAAATCCCAGAGCAAGATGTCAGCTCTTGCACCAAACTGACATGGGAATTTTAGCAAGATTCTCTTTGTCATGGCTTCTTTTTGGTGTAAAAAAGAAGAAAAAAATAAAAAATAGAGTTGCTGCCCTCCTGGGAACTGGGATAAATATCAAGAAACCTTTTCAGTAGAAGGATAGGAAACACATCACCCTGTAAAGTCTTCTCTCTTGTTAGGCCATCGGCTGCATGAGGACAGAAGCCATGACTATGTTAGTAATGGTGACGTCTTTGTCAGCAAAAGTTGTACTCTGTCGACTTAGTTGGATGTAAACTACATTTCTCAGCATTCTCTGCCCTTCAGAATTCTGAGTAATCATATAAAATTATGTGCAAAGTTCAGAAAACAGAATTCTAGTAACCTGGTTAGTAAAAGAATAAAAGCTTTTGTCAGCAGGTATCAGAATGTAGGAAATTATTAAAAGCCAGAATATTGTAAACATTTAAGAAGCACCCAGAGGCTCCCTACCTGTGTCACTGCAGGAAACTACGAGTGCAGGAGCCTGCTGACCATAGGGTGACCCTGTGTCTGAGTCTCCTTCCAAGCTCTGTGAGAGAAACAGAACCTCTAGGAATGATACAGCACGAGGGATTTATTGTGGGGCTTTGACCTGAAACTACCGAGTGATGAAATGATTTACATAAGATTGTTGCCTCTGAGCTGGTCAGAGGAATATTTATTTGGGAAGAGAAGATACATGTGCAGGGCTGGGAAGTTAGCTCAGTGGTTCTGGCACCTGCCTTGCAAACTCAAGGAGCCTGGTTTGATCCCCAGTTAGCCACATACAATACTGGGCGTGGAGACTCACCCCAGCAGGAATCAGTACCACATACCACAGTGCCAGGTGTGGTGGCTCACGCCTGTGATCCCAGCACTCGGGAGGCAGAGGCAGGAGGATTGCTGTGATGTGAGTTGGAGGCTGAGCTCAGGGCCAGCCTGAACCAGAAAGGGAGATCCTGTCTCAAAAAAAAAAAAAAAGAAGAAGAAGAAGAAGAAGAAGAAGAAGATAAATGTGCAGAGAGAACAAACTTGGGGCTCCGGCAGGATGAACGGGCACTCACAAGAAAAACTGGCAACCACTTTGTTCTCTTAACACTTTCAGACTTCAAACCTGGATGATACGGGTTCCACAGAAGTCAGAATTCTTAATCTATTACTTATTGTTATTGTACTGTATTGACATTTATTAAGGACCTCGTAAGTGCTAGGCACTGCACTAAGGACAGGCATGTGTCATGAAAACGTACATCCGTGCGCAGATCAATCTCACAAATGACTTTATTTCAGTTTCAGGCACCCTTCACACTTGCTCACTGAGCTTCTTCATATTTTTTGTTCCACTCTTATCCACAAGAAAAAGGTAATGACTCGATAAATGACTGTCTTCATATCCAATCTGGTGCTATTCTGACAAAACTGTGGGTTCATCCAAATCCCTGTAACCCAGCATTGTCATCAGATTCAAAAGGGCCAACTCCACTGCGATCACACTTGGTTGGGCACATCTGAGCTGTGTGTTTCCCCCATGAGCATTTGTTACCTGCACTCAGCCCGAAAAATGTGAGATGTTCCTTATAAAATGCAAAAACATTTCACTGAAGCCCCTGGGCTCTCTCAGGCTGCTAGAGAGATTGTAAGAAAAAAACCCGAAGCATCTGATGCTTATCATTACTGATACCAGACTATTCCCTGGTTATATTTCCAGCAAAGGTCAATTGAGACATGCTATGTGAGTAAACTTTTCAAACAAAACACCATAAAAGTGATGCTTCCACACCAGACTCTCCTGGGCCTGGATGTTACTTGACTCAGGACTGAAGTATCCCTATTTTTTTAGTTAAATTTGACTTCATCTATTATTCTGTTTCCCTGCTAAAATCCCAAGCATCGAAATTTTAAAAATTCATACACTTCATTAGTTTGTCCAATAATTGTGCAAATCAATTGTGTACAAGAGCAATTCAAGATGAATGAAATTTAATACAGGCTGTGAAAAAATGTCAAAGACATTAACAAATTTTCTGCTGACCATCAAACCATCAGTTTGGAGCCATAGCTCAAAGTCATATACTTTATTTAAGGTAATATTTACTGCTAGATCCTCTGGAAAGAAAGATGTACGAGATGAGCCCTATGTGTCCTGTATTTATCTTTCTCATGGCTACAAAATCTGTATTCTTCTTGGCTGGACCATGCTCCTGGGAAGGAGCTGTGCTCATCATTTCCTGGAATGACCAGATGCTCAGAACACTTGGAAAGCTGGCAGCTGCACAGCTGACCTGTGGCTCCTGAAACCAGAGGTTTATACAGAATTATGTTTATGGAGAATTGCCACACTGACCCCCACTGTGAAAGCAGACTACTAGTATTTCTTTCAAATCATCCTTACAGCTATTCTGAAGGCCCTCTACCCCAATTCCTTTTCTTTGTACTGTTTTAATTGAAAATAGTATATTATTATTATCCTTATCTCTAATCTCTTGGGTTAAAAAGGCCAAACTGCAAGGTACTACTGAGAGTGGTTCACACTAGTTTGAGGCACAGAATGAGAGCCGCTTGCTAAAGTTGGTGGTGATTTCTAACTTGACCAGAGTTCATAAGTCCAAACCTGCAGAATCTTAAAGTGAAACCCAGCCATAAAGCCAACAACCCACGCACTGTTGAAGCTGCTGTCCTGTAAAGGTTACTAA
Source organism: Petromus typicus (assembly GCA_004026965.1). NCBI lineage: Eukaryota > Metazoa > Chordata > Mammalia > Rodentia > Petromuridae > Petromus > Petromus typicus. The sequence continues at coordinate 9,364 of PVIR01023363.1, read as the reverse complement.
CATGACACAAACCATTGGAGAATGCCTACCAGGAGGGTGGGGAAGAAGGCCCTTGCCAACTTTTATTATCACAGTATTTGAAAAATGAAGATCCATCAAATTAGGTTTAAAAACTTCAAAAGAAATGGGGATAAGACAGCTGAGCTGTTGGAAACTTTGAGAAACACACCAGGATTTAAAGCCTGAGGAAGAGCATTTGTACAAGTTCCTCTACAGCTACGGAGGAAATTGACCACACACAGATGTGTAAATATCATATCTTTTCTTTGGTATGAGAATACGAAGTTGTAAATGAGTTGTAGTATGTATAGTTGATATTGCAAAGTAGATAATATTTAAAGGAAAGAATGTAAGGGTAAATAATGAGGAGAAAATGAATATGGTAATAATAAAGAAAAAAGAAAACAAAGATTGTGTGTACAGGGGGTAGCGGGATGCAGGGAAGGGGAAAAGGGAAAAATTGAGAATCAAGTCATGTCATATTCTGGTACAAACTCTTAATGCTGAATGCAATTATCATGTATATTCATAATGTACCAATAAAGATAATTTTAAAAAAAAAAGAAAGAAAGAAATTGACCCCAGAAAATAGTTCAGTACTGCCCTACCTCTCAAGGACAATAAGCCCAGGGGAATCCTGGGAAAAAATAGAGAGGACACTGAGAAACTTCATATTAAAAATAATAAAATTTGAAAATATCCAGAGGAAAGCAAAGTAGAGAAACTAAACAAAAGCAACTGAACTTTTTCTTCCAAAATTCCACAAGAAAAAGTTTGTTATTTTGACTGTTTGCTCTTTTCCTATCACAGCAGCCCGGCTGGAAAGCAACAAAGTCAGCTGGAAAAACAATGCAGCCTTCTGTTCCAGAGGAAGGAGGAGAAGAAGTCCAAGGCTGCCTCCTTCTTACCCACTCTCAAGGCGCCATTGAGACCATATAACGCCATTATACCATTGTTGGACTTTGCAGTTATGCCCTCTCTTGTTACCATGGTATCAGAGACAAATGCCTTGCTTCCATTTTTAAGTTGAATTCAAAACAAAAAAACAAAATTGTTTCCATTTGAAGAGCCTCACCCTAGCACCCCATCAGAACTGCTTTAGAAAGAATGTATCTTTAAATACAATGAAATGCATGACATTCTTCTGATTACAGAAGGGATATATTTTTATTTTGAAAGAAGCAGAAAATGCAGAGGGGAAAATCATGCTTACATTGGAATCAATTTGCCCTGTGAGCCTTCCATCTACAGATGAGCATGGTGTTAGCATTTTGGAATATGTATTTATTCATATATATATATATATATATAGAGAGAGAGAGAGAGAGAGAGAGCTGCAGCTTCACAATGCAATATGTATAAATATATATATATTGCACTGCATTGTTATATACATATTGAATTATAAAGCTACAGCTCTATTACATATACAATTACCTATGACCCTTTTTCCTCACTTTATTTCTTATAAATCTACTCTTCTGAAACAGGACCATAAAACCCAAACATGTTCTTTATAGAACTTTAACATTTTGCCCATTTGTGCCTTACATACTCTTATGAAGAGAAGAATTCAGTAAGATGGTAATCCGGCCTTTCTGCCCTTGTGAATCTAACAGTTTGAAAGAAGTCAGTAGGAAAGGCTGGGAGAAGTTGGAGGAAGTGTTTGCAAAGGTCACATGCTCTCTCTCAACTGATCTGTTAAAGAAGATCCAGATAGCTTCACCAATTGGCCTGGGTTTGTTTAAAGAAAAAAATCTGACAAGATAACCATAAAATTCATGACTTTTCTTTCAATAATTACATGCTGTCCATAAACGTGAGCACACGTTACAATCAATGATCCATCAATCCATTCATCCTTGTGAAACAGATCAACATTACCAGGCCAGCACCATTAAACAGGAAGCCAGATTCTGAAGTATATAAAAATGCATGAAGAGAATGTGACATAGTAAAAATTGAATAGATTTTTTAAATCAAATCAGAGTTCCAAGACCAAGTCTTGCAATTTAGTGAACATAACAGCATTAAGCACATTATTAAAATTCCCTAAATGTCCTCTTTGTTTGTCTCTAATAATTTGAATTGAAAAAGAAAAAGTCCAGCCATAGAGTTGCACTGAGAAGAAATGTGAGAAAGGAAAAACTACCATACATGATGCCTGCCAATACTAGATATTCAGAAAATATTAACAGGCTTTTTTTTTTTTTTTAAACAGGGTCTCCCTTTCTGGTTCAGGCTGGCCCTGAGATCAGCATCCAACTCACATCACAGCAATCCTCCTGCCTCTGCCTCCCGAGTGCTGGGATTACAGGTGTGAGCCACCATGCCCAGCACTGTGTGGTATGTGGTACTGGTTGCTGCTGGGCGTGAGTCTCCATGCCCAGTATGGTATGTGGTTACTAAGGATCGAACCCGGCTCCTTGAGCTTGCAAGACAGGTGCCGGAACCACTGAACTAAACCCCCAGCCCTGACAGGCTTCTTTCAATGAAAACTTCAAGTACAGATTAAAACTTTCCCCGAAAGTTTTCCCCGAAATGACACCATTTCTTTAAGCAGTTATTTTTACATAGCTCACTATATAAGTAATGATTCTAGATTGTTTTTGAGTTTTATATTAACCATTATTCTCCTAAAACACTGGCACCACATTCATTTCTGCAGATGGTGTGTAAGGTAAAAAGTTTTCTCAGGAAATTTAAAAGTCAGGAAGGACAGGAATGTTCATAGCTCCAACAGGTTCCTATTTGTGAATTCTCAGCTCAATAGAGGAAACAGCTTAATGTGTGTACCGTCAAAACTGAAAGAGAATGGAAGATTTCCCTGAGCACTCTTAAGGAATCTCTGTAACTATTCTACCAGGGCTTCCACAATCAAAATTTAAAAGAAAGGAAAAAAAATATGTTTCCTCTCATTTCATATCAATAGAAGGATGTCGAAGTTGCTGGCAAACACAGAGAGGAAGCGAGAGCCTCGTTAAAAACGAATTGTTTAAAATTAAAGAAAACACACTAGACAAATATGTCAATAAGAATCTGCTCAAGAGATTTTTGAGGATTATGAGATTAAATTAGTCCAATTATTTACTAAACTCCTGAAAATATACAGCAGGCATTTTTTTTTTAGGTTTTTTTGTTTGTTTGTTTGTTTGTTTTTGGTTTTTTTTGTTTTTTTGAGACAGGGTCTCGCTTTGTGATTCAGGCTGGCCCTGAGCTCAGCCTCAAACTCACCTCACAGCAATCCTCCTGCCTCTGCCTCCTGAGTGCTGGGATGACAGGCGTGAGCCACCACGCCCAGCACTGTGGTATGTGGTACTGGTTGCTGCTGGGGTGAGTCTCCACGCCCAGTATTGTATCTGGTTACTGGGGATCGAACCCAGGTTCTTGCACTTGCAAGACAGGCGCCTGAACCACTGAGCTAAATCCCTGGCCCTAGCAGGCATTTTTTTTTAATTCTCATATCTTAAAACTTCCAGGCAGATCTGTCTTCAAGGAATAGTAAAATTGTGGAAGATTTTCTTTTGTGTATTATATTCAGTCATGATAACTAAAATCAAAACTACTTATATAGATAAACTAGTGCAGCCCTAAAAACAGTAACAATGCACATTCCACATTTACAAGTATCCTAAGTTCTAACTACTCCTTCTGGAAAATCAATGATAGGTAGATAGAAAATAGAAAAATGATAGAAGATTAACCAATATAGTAAAACATTAATTCTGAACCATTTAAGAAATTATTCATGGTCTTCCCTAGGCTGCTGAAACAATTTATAAATTCTTTTTAAATAAATACTTATATATTGACAATATTTTAATGACAAAGAAAATGAGGTCTAGGAAAGTCTTAAATCTGACTAATTATTTAAAGGCCCTAATTTGAAATGTTTGTTTTCTCTTCCTGGGACAATGATGAGTCACTGAGATTTTGTGTTCATAAAAAATGTGTTGTCTGGTACAAACTCTCAATGTTGAATACGATTATGATATGTATTCCTAATGTACCAATAAAGATTTGAATTTTAAAAAAAAAAAAAAAAAAAGATGGGTTGTCACTAAACCCAGCTAGGAAGATCATCCAGAAAATAATTTGAGAAACAAACTGAGAAGGAAAAATCAGGGACAGGAAGGTAAAAATGAGAGGCTAATGAAATATTCCAGACAATGAAGCAATTTTTTAAAACAGTGATATCAGTTTTTCAAAAACATTTTTGTTTGGTTTGGGCTACACTGCATTTGGATTTTATATTTGGTTTTTTGTTTGTTTGTTTGTTTTTCTTATTCCATCAGTAACACCTTTTTAAATATCTCTTTCCCTATGGAGGAAATTGAGGGGAGGAGACTTGCTTGTACTACTTCCCCAGGGCACTGTGCTGGGGTTGCCTTAGATTCCAGACTCTGGCTCCATATTTCCCCTCTCACCGTTGCATCAGATGATGGGTTCGGTCACAGTGTTTCCTATTCAGTCCTCTAACTTCTCCACTTGAAGTACCCAGGACTTTGGACCCCTCAAAGAAGCCACCTCCACATGGAGCTGTAGACTACAAATGCTTCTCAGCAGAAGAGAGACCCAGGATGTCTACCATCCAGCGTTCCAAATAGATTTTGACTTTTAACCTCAGAAGGTCTTTCAAACTGAAATGAACTTCTTGGCACTGAAAACTACAGATCCACAAAACCATTTCCTCTGAACGAGTCCATTTGTGAGGTTTAGAGAGCTAAGACAGACTGCTTAGACCTGGCCAGTACAGCGTGTGTGATTCAGAAAGCTGAAGTCTGAGGCTCACCCACCTCGTATCGGCTTCTTCAGAGAAGCACCAACTGCCTTTGAAAACACATTTTTTTCTTTATCTTGTGAGAATATCTTCCTCCTTTGGGATGCACTTTTCCACTTGAAATAAACTGGAGAAACAGCTTTGATGGTTAAGGAAAACATGATTTAGACATTTACATACTAATAAAGAAATTTTCTATTACTGTTTTAATAAACAGGCTAAAATGACATGTATTTAACACAGCTCATTGACCATTACAACTGCAAGATATATCAAAGATTTCCACTTTAACTCATTTTTTTACATGAAAAGGAAAAATATCTCTCAACTTTCTATTTGGTGAATGAAGTATAATAAACCAAAGAATATCTCCAAATTCCTTTAATAAATGTCTAGCAAATAGTTCAGCAGTTATGGATTATTTAATATGAAAAGTATTCAATAGAATTTATTTATATACTAATATGCTTGTCATGTTCCAGGATCTGGGAGGGGTCGTGTTTTAACTTTGGCCCTTCTCAAAGCACTTATCTGATTGTTTCAACTTCCCTATTATTTTTGTGAGATTTTTTTTGCCTTTGTTTTGGAGTTCTGGGCTTCAAACCCAGGGCTGTGGATATACTAAACAATTGCTCTACTACTCTGCTACGTGCTCAATCCCTCCCTGTTCTCTTTATCCTCATCAACCTGCAGGGTCCAGGAAGCGAGACAGTACTCGACTTGTTGGTCATTATTAAACAGTGACTAGAGCTGTGGCAGTAAGTTTTTTGTAGTTATTTCTCGGATGGATTAACTAATTGAGATTCTAACATCAGAATTGTTTATTTACAGAAAAGTACTAAAGATAGTATGTTCTCATTTACCCTGATGTGATTTGCAGTCCACTAACATTATTATCTTCTACTTCCATGTTATATTTGGCAACAATAAGCCAACACTGGTGCATTGCAATGAGATAAACTCCAGATCTTTTTTAACCCTTCACTGCCTACTGACCCATTTTTGGAGTGCCCTATAACAATGGAACCTCATTAAATGCATTCACTTCAAATTCTTGTTCCTTTAGTGTTTATAAGTAGTACAGATGAATTTTGTCCAAAAATTCAAAAATTTCTATCTGCAGTATAAATAGGTTAATTTCAATTCATTTTCTACTAGTATTATTTTTTCTATTCCAGTATCCAATTCAGAATACCACCTTGTTTGGGGCCAAGGTGAGGCTTGGTAGTATTGTGCCTACCTGGCAAGTGCGAGGTCCTTAGTTCTATCTCCTGTACTGCAAAAAAAAAATTGTTTTTCATTATCACATCACCTGGAAACTGCTGGCTTACGAAAATCTTCAATCTTTCCTTGTGCACAACCTTGAGAGTTTTAAAAGAGGATTAACGTATATTTGGTAGTATTCTTAGAATTCAGTTTGTCGGATGGCTTTTCTCATTACTGGCCAGGAGTCATAGTTTTGGGGAAGAATGCCTCTAAGGTAGGTCACACCTAGGGACATGACAGTCACATGACATCACTGGTGAAGTCAACCCTGGTCACGTGATTACAGTAATGCTCACCAGGTTTTCCCCATAAAGTTGCTGTTTTCCCATCCCCTACTCTATTCTTCAGAAGTAAATCATCAAATCTAATCACATTTACAAAGGGGAAGAAAAAATATTGACATAAATACTTAGAACTCTTCTGTCAAGAAAATTGTTTCTTTTCTCATGGACTTTTTATTCAGTCACTCATGTCTACCAATGTATTTATTATATAGAATATTTCATGTTAAAATCCTACAGTGCATTTTTCATTTTGTTGTCCAAATTATCCTTGCTTTACCCACTGGGCATTCCTTTTGTTTGTCTTGTTGCAGTGCCAGACCCTTCAACTTTTGTTACAATACACTAACGTTTCAGTACTAAAATATGCTGTCAGTTCTTGTATTTCCTTGCCCAATCCTAGAACCAGCCACTTCTCCAAAGACTTCTGGTTTCATTTACTGGAAATTATAACTAGAAAACAAGATCAGTGTATTGAGTATTTGTCTTTCCCAGAGTATCATCACTCCCAGATTTTTCTTCATGAATAGAACTGTATCATAGAAATAGAGAGAGATATCCACACATGCCCAAATCTCTATAAACTTTTGTTATATTAGTCCATCTTTGTATTCATTTTCCAGGCATTCATACTGATTTCCTCAACTCCAGTACCTTGGGGTTCCTTCTAACCTTGGCCTTTTGCTCACCTGAGATATTCTGTGTCACAGTGATAAACACAACACTCACCATCCACTTTCTCACCTGCTCAAGTGCAGTGTAAACATAAATCTATTTCAGAATAGTAAACCACATCCACTCCATGAGAAACAAACTTACTAACTAGAATACAAGGTTTATATTTAGTTCTGGTCTTGCCCTTATGGTTCCCCTCAAAGATTAATTTCTTAACTCCAGGCTGGGTTGTATAGTTATATTGTGTATCAGTCTCATAGATTCATTCACCATGCTCAGCATTCTATTCTGAGATCTCCAAGAACCTGATTAACTTTTTCACTGCACATAAATGAAGGATCAGTGTGTAGTGTTCAATTCTGTAAACCTCAAAACATGTAGTTATGTACACACCATCCCAAGTACCCTGCAGACTAATCCCATGACCCCAAATTTTTCATGTGTGTCCCCTTTTAGTCAGCTATTCCCCAACTCTATTTGTCCTTGACAACCACAAACCTATTTCCTATCTCAGTGGTTGTATTTGTGTGTGCCAGATTGTTGACTTGACCCTTAAGAATAAATTACATTAAGCAGGAGATTGGTATGTCAGGGTACACAGTCTTAGAGCTACCTCCCACCTTTCTCAAAAAGTTCACTCAGAACAAGGTAGAAAATTAGTTTGTCTTGTAAGATTCTGATCAAGTTCATAAAGCCACAGAAGGTCATTTCAATTTCTTTGTTGAAGTTCTTTTTCATTTTCATAAGCCTCTATATTACTTTCCAGAATAGTGACATCAATCTTGTTTAGTGAACCTATATGCTCATTAAAATTGTCACTGAACTTTAAACCCACTACATTTGGGATGATCTCATCTATCCACTTTATTTTATAATCCAGAAAACAGAGGCCAGATGATTTAAATGATATGAACAACTTCTACATCATATTAATAGCAGATTAGAAGCTAGAATTTATCTTCTTATCTCTGGCTAGCATTCTTTTCTATCAGAAGAGGAGTCACTCAAGGTCATAACATTCAGTGTTCTTGCTAAACCTACCTCTTCAGAAAAGATAAATATTGCAGGTTATCACTTACATTAAGTAAAAATCTAACCTCAAAGTAGAGATGAGAGCAATGGTTACCATAATCTGGCATGGATGTCGGAAGGTAGATATGGAAAAAAGATAAGTAATAGCAATAGATGTAAAGTTGAGTAGAAGCAATAACTTCTAATGTTCTACAGTCCAATAGGACAACTATGGTTGACATTGATAGAATATTTCAAAATAGCTAGTAGAAACAATTTCAAATGTTTCAAGAAATGATATATGTCTGAGTAGATAGATACACCAGTTACCCTTATCTGATTACCATGTGTTGTATAGATGTATTGAAACGTCACATGGAGTTCCAAAACCGTATAATTTTTATATATCAACAATAATAAAAATATATTTACAAAGACACTGTCTTTTTGGCCAGCCATATGTAGTGGTGCATGCCTGTGAGTCTAGCAGCCTAGGATCCTGAAGCAGAGATAAGTTCAAGGCCAGCCTGGATAATCAGCAACTCAGTGGGAGTTGGTCCAGAATAAAAAGTTAAATACTTAGAGATGTAGGTCAATGTAAAGGGAAAGGTTCAATCCCCAGTATGGAAAACAAAAACCTCTCTTATCAGAATCCACTTAGTCTGTCAGAGAACAGATTCGACTATTAATTAGAATCTCAGACATAAATGTTTATAAATCTACAGATGCTTGTTCAATGTGTAAATAGTAGGGAAATAATTTTTTTATCTTTATTGGTACATTAAATATACACATCATGACTGCACTCCATAATGGGGATTTATACCAGTATAAGACACAACTTAATTCTCATTTTTTCCCATAGCTCTACCCACCCTACCACCCCCCCATATACATAAAATTTGTTTCCTTACTTTTTTGTTACAATCTCAACATTTTCCCCCTTCACCCTATTTTACATTGAGCATTTTCTATTGCACAATATATAACATACAATGTTAGGACTCATTTACATCTTTGTTTTCTCATACCAGAGAAAAGATGTGATATGTACCTATCTGCACCCTATTTATTTCACATATGAGGATATCCTTAAGGTATGTCCATTTAAGTAGAAATGATTTAAACTTATCATTTTTTATGGCAGAGTAATACTCCATTCTATAGAAGAACCACAGCTTTTTTATCCAGTCTCCAGTTGATGGACATTTGGGTTGTTTCCAAGATGTAGCAATCACAAACTGGGCTGCTATAAACATGGGTGCACATATGTCACTGTGATATGAGTCTTTTAATTCTTTTGTGTATATACCTAGCAGGGCAATGGCCGGGTCAAATGGGACCATCAATC
>PVIR01023362.1:17500-27118 GCA_004026965.1 Petromus typicus | reverse complement strand
TGTGGTCGCCAGGGAATTGAACCCAGGCCCTTGCGCTTACAAGACAGATGCTGGAACCATTGAACTAACTCCCCGGCCCTATTAATACTTCTTTAAAAGATAATTGTAAAACAAAACTGGTAACAATGTAATGTGATGTGGGTTTTTAACAAACAGAAATAAAATATGATAAAAGTAACCAAAGAAATGTATTGAATATCTGCACATAGCAGTTTATATTTCACTACCTGACTTACTATTATCAGAAATATATGAAGAATATTTCATATTCAGGCAGAATTAGTCATATTTTATAAAATAAATCAAGTCTTCAAAGAATTAAATAACTTACAAAAGACATGCATGCTGAATTATCAAGCACAAATAAAACTTCAGGTATTTTGAAAAATTGTTTTTCTAAAATCCAGTATATTACCTGTTTTCAATGAATTTCTTCTCTAAATGCAAGCACAATGGTGTAATTGCTGACATGTTCTCTAGACATGCTCTTTTATAAGGTGAATTGGACATTGGTTTTACATTGGAAGTACTTTTGGGTAAGTATAAATAGAAACAGAAAATAAATATTTTTGCGTTTAAAAAGAGAAGAATGTTTTTGGTTGTGTCAGTCAAGAAGGCCTTTTATGTAGTCTTCCACCTTAAACAATAGGTAGACTATGGGTATGTGCACCTAGAGAGTTTTGGAAGGGTAGAAAGCAAAGACTATGAACAATGGCATTCGAGAAGGGAGCAACTCACAAGCATTGATTTGATTTTTGGGGACAGAGAGAGCAAGCAGTGAAATGATCAGGAGAAATATGACATCGTGAATGACTTGTAAATGATTTAAGAAATATTTTGATGGACACTGAGGTGCCATCCAGGGTTTTGAGCACAGGATTGACATATGATTCAGGGGTGATAAATGGTAATGGTAATAATGATAACAAATAGCAGCAATGCAATCAGTGTTGCTAAGTACTCATCTAGTAATTAGAGTTAGGAATACCATTGAAAGAATGGTGAAAGAAGTCCAGGTGAGAAGTCAACTGTATTGGCAGAGACAGGTGTAGTGAAAAGAAAAAGTTGAAATGAACATTAGAATAACAAAATACAGCACCTGAAGTGTTAGATTCCTGAGGCAGGAGCGAGGAAAGAATCCAAAGCAACATCTGCATTTTGCTTCTGAATCATCATCAAAAATGATCGTCCGGAGAAGAAACAGAGGCAGAGTAGAAAGGACTGATGACAAACTCAAGCACAAACTGGCTGACTTGGTACAAAGGTGACGTTTCAGCAGGAGACACTTTTGGGAATGTTAGACCTGTAGTGAGGTTTGTTGGCAAAGCTTATTGGTGGGAATCTTAGTGTATGAGTGATGTACATCCAGAAGAGAAAGCAAAGTACGTGAAAAGTGAAATGATACGGGGAAACTGAATCTCAAAGGACAAAGAGCACAAGTGAAACATCAGTGCTTCTGATAATAAAAAGACAAAACAGAGGCAATCAGAAACAAATTAAATTAAAAAGCTTTTTGCTCTAAGGCTGAAAGTAGAAGGTATTTCAAGAAAGTAGTGGTCAGTGATATCCAATAATGTAGGAAAATTCAAGGAAATCAATAATATGAGTGATCTCTCCAAAGAGTTTCACTATTGTACAAAAGCATAACATTTTTCACATTTGTATCATCGTCTCCGTATGTCTTGTGTAATTTTCCCTCTTACTTTAGAATTTCATAAGTTTTCTATGGGAAAAAATTCATCTGGTTCTGCTTATAGAGTCAAGGTCACTTGATTTCATTCTCTTTGCCAATTATTATGTGTATCACTGTTTATTGACTGTACGTACATACAGCAAATATCTTAAAATGTTTGAAAACCTTGAATAGTTTACCTATATTACATTTTTTCTGCCATCTTGCTAGACATTCTATGACTAATTTGAGGGGGCAGTGGTTGTTAAAACTGCTTCTTAGCCAACTCTTTGTGGAGGAGGCTGGAGTCATGGGGCTGGGAATATGGCTCAGAGGCAGAGCACTTGCCTGGAGTGCACAGGGCCCTGGGTTCAACACCCAGTGCTGGAAGCTTAGGCTCAGAAACTTGTAAAGTACAGCTTGTCACACCCCGGAACCGTCTTAGCTCTGTGATCTGCTGCTGGAATATTCCAAACTAAAGTCTGCAATGGCAGGATAAAGACTAACTTTGTATTATCATCCCTTCAGGCAAGTGGGAATTTCTAGATTTTCACAACTCTTTTTAAGAAAAACTTTCCTGGACCCGATGTAACATAGGTTCTGGTAAAGATATCATTGTTAGAAGACCAATGAATTTTTCTCTGAGTAATAGCAAAGTCCACCTAGACATCCCACAGGCATCTCAAATTCTGTGTCTAAAGTAGTGCATATCCCTTTCCCCAACTTGTTTACATAATTGCTTCTCCATCTCTGTCAAAGGTAGGACCCTCCTTGCACTTGCGCAAGCTAGAAACCAGACAGTTACTTTTCGTCTTTCTTCTATTGTGTGGCTCTCAACCCAGTGATCAAGCAGCTTCATCCAACATTGTGTCCTGATTAGCTCCTCAGTCAATGGATCTTTTACTCTCCTTCTTGACAGTAGTTGTGCTTTGCTATCTTCCTCTTACTCATATTTATTGAACCTAATATTGTGGAGGAAGAATTGTGGTGATATAATGAAATAGGAAAATTAGGAATGTGAGTAGTTCATGCCATCATGAACTTTCAGAATGGTAGGGAGCAGAACTAGTTTATAATACTAACAGGACAGATTGCTAAATTTAAAAAAAATCTAGTTAAGCATAGTCATACACACCTATAATCCAGCACTCAGCATGAGGCAGAGGCAGGAAGATCTCTGCAAGTTAAAGGCCAATTTGGATGACACAGCCAGGGCAAGTTCTACCTGAAGTACAAAGTGACATCTTTTCTCAAAAAATCAAGAATAATTAAGAGTGATAAAATAATCAAGAATAATAATTAACCACTCCAGCTCAAAGCCCTCAAGTTAGAGAAAAATGGATGCAACAGGCAAAGAAAAGAAAGAAGAAAATTAAGGCTAAGGTTAATTTTGAAAGCTTTACCTTGGAATGAACTCTTTGCTTGGAAGATCTGATGTCAGGACATTTGTAGTAAAGTGAGGAAATTCAGAAGATTTGGTAGCTGAAATTAGTGGGATTAAGCCATCACCATGTCATCAAATAGGACCCTTGAGCATGAAGATCATACACTTTGTTTTTATTGTTTTTTTTTGAAACAGTGTCTCACGGTATAGTTCAGACTGATCTCAGGCTCATGGTCATCCTCCTGCCTCAGCCTCCTGAGTACTGGAATTACAAATGTGCACCACCATACCTGGCCAGAGAGCACATACTTGACGTTCGAGTAGAAATTTCCAAGTTGGAAATGAAGAGGATCAGGTTTTCAGGAAACTGTCAATTAATATGACAGTCAATTTTTACAGTTTTTACAAATTTACAGTCAATTTTTTCAGGAAATCCTAGATATATGGTCACTGTCATCAGTCCTTTTTTAAACCTAGGTTTTATCCTAAGAGTAAAATAAAGTTATAGGGGAATATTTTGTAGGTATATGAACTTATGATATGAACATACTTGAGTAGTATCTTCCTCCATACATCTGCTCTCCCTGCCTGCTTTATCCGCCTACATTATTTTCTTCACAGCTCTTACTACTCCCTAACGTTACTGATTTGTATGTTGATTTCTCCTTCCTTTGTTAACTTCAGGCTCTGTGAGGGCAGGGATTTTGTTTTATTCATTAATACAATTTTAAGTTTTTAGAACAGTACACAACCCATAGTATACGGTCCGTGAATTGTTAAATTCTTCCCAGCCCTCTTAAATTTTTTGAAAATTTATTTTATTGGTGCCCTTTTGCCATACATCATGATCTCATTTATGTCAGGGAATTAATACCTGAAAACCCCACAATATATAACCCCGTCCTTTCTCTTCAGTCCTTCCCCTCTCCCTTCACAAACTTTGTTTCTGATTTTTCTTCCATGTTTTTTATTCTGATCCTTATTCCCTTCCTTCCTTCCCCTACCACTTTTCTTATTCCCCTTCTTCCTTGAACATTTGAGTTAATGGCAAGAGATGGTGACAAAATCTAAAGAAGTTGCTGGAACAGAAGGCATAATTAGGATACAGTGATAATTTAGATAACAGCAGAGAAGAAAAATAAACATCAAAGATGAGTTCTGAATTTTCGGCAGTGAGCCCGTGAGTGAGTTTGATTTGAAAGCTTGAGAAAGGAATATGGGATAATGATTGGAAATGCATGAGCTCAACCTGGCTGCACCACTTACTTATGCTGCAACCTTGGATGAGTTCGAGCCGATCATCTCTAACGTGGTCATTGAAATTAGTATCTGTGTAGACACTATATTGTGGGGTTTAATAAAAGGATCTGTGGAAAGCATTTTAAACAGTGCCTAGGATGTGAAAATAAAGGAAGTACAAATTAGTTCCTGAAAGGAACAGTGTGGGATGAATAAGAAGAGAAGAGAAACAGTTCAGGTTTGTAGACACTCAGTTTTGTTTGCCATAAGCCATCTGGGCAGGTGTGTCTGGAGAACATTTGTAGCAAATGAATTCAGATCTCAGAAGAGAGATCTGAGTTAGAGACAACTTGGGAAGTCATCTGTATATGAGTAACTAAATTTGCAAAGAATAGTTAATATTAAACTCCAGAAGACATAAATGCATAGTTTGTGGAGACTGAGCCAGCCCTAGAAGGAAGATCTGGAGAGTTATGGCAAAACCAAAGGCCAAAAGAAAGACATTGGTGAATTGTATGGATACTTCTCTTTTGACATCATGGAAGGCAAGAGCCATCTTCCCAGGGGGCGCTCTGTGTGGGCAGCACATGATCACAGGGGTCATTCTGAGCTCTGAAGGCTGATCAGCTTACTCCCATAGAACAAATGTCAGTGACTCCTCAAGTTGTTGAGGCTGCTAATTCAGGTCACTTTATGTCTGTATCTTCTCTGTCTTTTTCCTTATGTGTCACATAGGCCACATCTTCTTCTCTTTGGACGCTACCCAGGTTGCCCTGTCTGCCTGGGTTACCTTTCCACCTCTGTCCTAGGACTAATTCTGAGAGAACTGTCAGACTAGCCAATGTCATATATCCAGCAGGAAGATGGATGTATCTTTTCTTTGAAGAAACAGTGCCCAAAGATACTTTTCCTCTACTCTGTGACTCCCCACACTATTCTCCTGGAGCAATATTACCACATTAGGTTACATGTGTTCACTCTCTTTCCCAGTTTACTCTCTCAGGCCAGGAGCATCCTCATGGAGTTCTGTCCCTTGGAACCTTCAATCTCTCATCCACTGCTTGCTTTTGTTGTTTGTGGAACTCAGGAGTGAAGAAAAAATGAATCATATTAACATCTTAAACTCCACAGAACCATTTCACATTCTCTCCCACAGCCTAAAACATGTTATGTAAGGCAGACTCATTCAAATATATTATATTCAGTTATATTCCTAATAAATTCAGAAAGAGCGGAGGACATTGAGTTGATGCACAAAGTTATTGGATGATTTAAAAATTTCACAGAATCAATACCCCAATCTATATATCATTTTTTGTATAATTACAAAGTTGATTCAATTTTGAGTTTTATTCACCTATTATCCATATCACTATTTAGGTTATTTCAGTCTTTATGTGCTTATTGTTGTCTAATACTTGTGATTTGGAGTTAAATATAAAAACTGTCCTTCTAATTGTACTTTTGAGTAATATAAAATATGTATAGGCCAGATAATCTACCAAGAAAAGAAGAATGGGGCCTTCCTATTTTCTGTTAAATCCAGAAAAGTAAATCTTAATTTAACATTTGGCATTGGAAATTATGATCAATGTATTATTTCATTACTCTGTAGAAAACTTTGACTTTCTTAAAAAGAACTGAGTAGTTTTGGGTTTTCTAATTTATTTCATCTTTATTTTTAAATTTCTATCTTTGCCTATGGATATTTTGAGCACTTGTTGAGGATCAGCAGAATATGAACCCTCTTTCTCAAGTGTATCATTTCCAGTTTGAAAGATGAATAACATGATGGCAAAAAAATTATGTTTTCATCCGTGAGACATGACAGAATCAGCTGTTCTGTAGGACTGAGGATGTTCTCCTCCTTCCCGAAGTAGCCCACTTGGGACTAGAAGGGAAACACTAGGTGTTTTAATTTTCTCTAAATTAGACTCTTTCAAATTCTGTAATGGAAGCTGATTGTCTGAAAATCAATATGTAATAATGTGTGGTTTATTTTTTCATTTATTGAGTTTATTGGTGCATTCTAGGTATATATTATGATCCTATTCAACATTAAAAGTATGTTATGTATTGTGAAATAGAAAATGCTCAATGTAAAATAGGGTGAAGGGGGAAAATGTTGAGATTGTAACAAAAAAGTAAAGAAACAAATTTTATGTATATGGGGGGGTGGTAGGGTGGGTAAGGCTATGGGAAAAAACGAGAATTAAGTTGTGTCTTACACTGATACAAATCCCCATTATGGAGTGCAATCATGATGTGTATATTTAATGTACCAATAAAGATTTAAAAAAAAGTTTGTACCTGTACACATATATCTTGATTCTTGTTTTTCCCATTCCCCTGCTCTGTCTACCATCCACACTCCCTAAGCTTCATTCCCATTTTTTTTGTTTTTGCCATCAAGTTTTGTTTCCTTTCTTTACTTTTCCCTATTCCCTTTCCTTTCGAACATTTTCTCCCTATTTCACAATATCTATATATATTCTAGACCTCATTTACGCGTTTAGTTTCTCATACTAGAGAAATGATAGAGTATTTGAACATCTGGGTGTGCTTTTCTTATTGTAATCACGAGTCCTGCATGTGGCATTTAAGGTTCTTTGTCTGAAATGGCACGTGTTTCTAGTATAAAAGTTCTGTATTTTGCTTATGAAAGGTAACTATGAGATTCCTAAAAACAATATTTTGAAGTAGTATCATATGTCCATTTAAAGAAATGTGTGATTCTGCTCATTGGCTTTTCCCTGGTTTACACTCTTTGCATAGCCATTTCGTTCACATTTAAAAATAGTTGTTATTAAATTTAAAGACTAATTCTAACCATTCTGGTGGACAGAAATGCATTTGTCCTGTTTTCAGTTTACCCTATTTTAGATGTTTACTGATTTTTGAGACAACAATTCAGTTTCATTTTTCTGAATTATAACCAAAAGATTTAATTATTGATATTTTTCTGTGAATTGGAATAGGCAGAAAAGATGGAAGCACTTAATATAGATAAAGAAAGTATACACAAGAAGGGGGGGCAGAGATTTAGCTCAGTGGTTCTGACATCTGTCTGGCAAGCACAAGGTCCTGAGTTGGATCCCTGTACCACACATTGCAGTACAAGGAATGGTGGCTCATGCCTGCATTCCCAGGACTTGGAAGGCAGAGGCAGGAGGATTGCTGTGAGTTCGAGGCTGGCCTGGGCTACATAGTAAATTCAAGGCCAGCCTGAACTATTAAGCGAGACTTTGTCTTAGAAAGAAAGAAAGAAAAAAGAAAGAAAGAAAGAAAGAAAGAAAGAATACACAAGAAGAGAAATACTTCAAAGCAAAGAAAATCTCAAAATATGAGTATACTGTCTTATAAAAATCAGAATTTAAATTCATGATTTTCTGTCTATGACCATACCACCCTGAACATACCTGATCTTGTCTAAATTAACAATTAAAAAAAATCTTCCTGACTATACATATATAAATATATAGCATTTATTGAAAAATCTGGAGTAATTTCATAATTTAAATTAATTTTTACAAGAGATAGTGAAGTTTCCTTATCTGCAAGTTGCACCAGCCCAAATACAAACTATTTTTTTAAAATTATATTAGTACAGATGTGTAAACGTGTAAAAATTATATTAGTATATCTACAAACTATTTTATTTTTATAAATTAAATTAATTTTTTGTTGTTGTTCTGGGGATCGTGCTCAGGACCTTGTGCTTGCAAGGCAGGCACAGCACCTCAAGCTAAACCCTAACTCAGACTATTTTCATTATTCACTAAACAATACAAAGATGCAACTACTTGCATAGCACCTACATTGAGTTAGGTAATCGAGAGTTTATTTAAAGTTTTGGAGAGGATGTGGATATGCTCTGTGCAGATACCAGGCCACTTTATAAAAGAAGCTGGGCATCGGTAGATTTGGACTCATGATGGAAGTCCTTGAACCAGTGCCCCAAAGGCACTAAAAGATAAATAAAATCAATTTAAGAGATTTGTCATGGCTATACTGTAGGGAATTATGAACATATTAATTATGTTCATATTAACAAATTACCCCAAACTTGCTTTCTTACACCTGTCATTTTTAAGCTACAGTAGATTATGAGTGCTTGTGGCAGCCAATTCTGCATGGCAGCAGTAAGCATATCTGTCCAACTTGAGAGATATCAGTCAAATTGGATGTTTCTTGCTAGAATTATGTGTCATTAGGTAAAGTAAATAATTTTAACTTGATTAGAATTTCTTAAAAGGCAAGGTTATGGCTGCAAGCAACTGAATAGGTGTGTGGAACAGATCACGATGTGAAAACTGTAAAGATAGTTATGTTTACATGCAGCAATCCAGGCAAGAATACAGCTGCTTGATAACTTACTAGAAAAATTTTCTTGTTACTCCTTATACCCCAAACCACTAATGAGAAACAATTTTTAAAGACTTGAGATTGTCTAAATGCTTTGTACCTAGAACTGATGGAAGTAATTGGTAAACTGCCTAATCAAGCCCCACTTGGAAGCAAATGGAACTAGAGGAAAGAAATTGCAGGCTGGGCAAGTAACCCAACAAGTCAGCGGAGTTCTCTTCACAGAAAGAAACAAAGATAGCAGTAATTAATGACCCTGACTCTGTGCCAAAAAAGCTTTCTTGTGACAACTCCAACTTAATTAAAACTTAAGACATTTCAATGGTTTCAGAAAGCCCCTGATGGGGTGAACTCTTGCAGACTCGTGAGAAAATTTTGTAAATTAAAGGAAAAGATGTGTGTTACCACTAGTGCCATGACTCTAATCCCTGACAGTCAAAGAATCTATTTAGCCCAGCCTTTTCTTTTAACCAGCTCACACCTGCGGGCTTGCTGGCACTTCCTCCAAAGCAGAGAAGGCAGTTTTTGTATTTTTACGGAAGATCAGATAATAGGAGCCTTGCTGTTCCTTTTGTTTTTGTGCATTGTTCATTAGCCTGTGAGTGTTACAGGCACACTTGATATGCTTGGCTTGCTCTGGAGTAGAGCATCGCCTGAAAGCTTTCCGTGGTACAACACAGGGTGAAGATGGGTTGGCGGAAAAAGTAAGATTTCTTTTTTGTGTATGTGTGTGTTTTTTTCTAAATGAGAAAGTGGCTCAAATTAAAATCACAGTTGATGGGGCAGCTTGAATGGCTATGGCCTGCTGTTCTTAACACAGTGGAATGACAAGGAACGAGGTTCTGTGCAAGAGAGTGCCGATTTGACACACAAGGAAATGCACTATTAAACGGGCCTCACTCCTTTTATTGATACCATTTTTAATTCCTTTGAATAAACATACAGAAAGATCCCCAGT
>PVIR01023362.1:0-12500 GCA_004026965.1 Petromus typicus | reverse complement strand
TCTATGTATTTCTTAGAAACAGCATTACCTCCCATTTCATTTTAAGAAGTGTCCCTCTGTAGTGTATTTGGCCATTAATATTTGTGCATTTTATCTTTATAAGGAATGTAATGTAATAGGAAGTAGAAACTATGTGTTTAACAAACTTGAAGTATATAAAACTCTCTCAACACCAAAGTAATGCCATTTCTTCAGTGCATTAGAGAAATTCCCTTCAAAATGACAAATCATTAATTATTCTGGTCAAAAATTAATATTCAGAGTGAATAAAGAATATAATAAAGATTGTTATACATTTTCCTCTTTATTTGATTGCATTGGCATTGTAATATATACATTGAGTAGATTTTTGTATTGCTATGCAGGATGTGTCCTAAACACAAGTATTCCCCTTGGCATCAAAGGGAAACAAATTTCCAGTAGTATGTAAACATGTAATTATAAAATAAAATATGTCTAGTGGACTTTTCTTGCCAGTTAGTAGCGCTTAAAATAGCCTCCACACACCTATTATGTAATGAGAGACTGGGCTAGTAATATAGATCAATAGAAAAGCATCATAATGTTAAGAATAAAAGTTTTAGGTAGATACAAGTACCTTGGTTCTTAGCTGGAAAACTGTATAAACAGATTTTCCGTTAGCCATCAGTTGAATTCCATAAAATATATTGAGTGTAGCTTAGAATGTTTAATTTCAGACATCACCAGTGGTAATCAGATATGGGTTTCAAAAAACAATTTATTCCATTTCAGTGGAATTTCCATTTTACTAGCTGTAATCTCAAATATGTAAATGGTAGCCAAAGCTGGATATGATGCTTCAGTTAAGAATTTTTTTTTTTTTTTTTTTTTGCCCATTGTTTCTTCTAGCATCTTCTTGCCAAATCTTCTGGAGCGCTTGTAATTTCCTCTGTACAGAGCCCAACAGGCTCATCAGCAGCAGAAGGTAAACATAATAGATGTGAGGAATTTTTTGGAGATTTATGAGGTTCAGTTATTTTGAAATGTACACTCTGTCTGGCTATGCTAGTCCAAAGCCACATGTGGACACTATGAATTGAAAATGTTATAAATGGGACATCACTTCTTGTTAAAAATAAAAGATGTTTTCTGTGAACATATTTAAAGATTATATTGCTATTTTACGGTAGTCATGAAGTGGAGATAAAAGAAATAAAAATACTTTCAACCTTACAGTTTTTAATTTAGAAATTTGATATGGATCTATTTTCCTTTGATTTAGAATATGGATTTTTAAATTTTTCTGTGCCTTCATATAACTCTTTAGTTTCCACTTACAATATTGAATAATAGTTGCATATCTGTGCAAAATATTCCAACTGTATCAGAGTAGTTCTAATGAAGACTATTGACATTGCTGACATTTGGCACGATATAATATCAAAAAGGAAATTAAAAAGTACAGGCCATTATCCTAAAGATAATTTGTTTATGAAAATAGTTAATTTCTGTATCACTTTATTGAGCAAAAAATGATTCCTAAAAAAAGTTGGAATGCTCTTCTCTCTTGATGAGGATAATTTCAGAGCTTGTAAAAATGACCTTTATCTTGGACTGGGGATTAAACTCAGTGTTTCCGGTGCCTTTCTTGCAAGCACAAGGACCCAGGTTCCATCCCCAGTAACCACATACAATACTGGGTGTGGAGACTTACACCCAGCAGCAATCAGTATCACATACCACAGTGCAGGGTGTGTCGCTCACACCTGTAATCCCAGCCCTCAGGAGGCAGAGGCAGGAGGATTGCTGTGAGTTCAAGTCTGAGCTCAGGGCCAGTTTGAACTTCAAAGCGAGACCCTGTCTCAAAACAAAACAAAACAAAACAAAACAAAAACCCAACTGACCTTTATCTTTTGCAAGAACTCCATTGAAGTTTCAGTTTAGCGCTCTAAATATTCCAAACTCTAGCGTGAAAGTTGCTATTGTGTGACAAGTATTTCTCTTTGTTTTTCTTTTACATATATCTTGCTTTAAAAAAAAAAAAAGTTAGTTGAATGTTAGGAGAAACACAGGAAGGGATCCTTCCTCCCATCCTTGTTTATGAGTAAAGTTGCCTGTTGGAAGGGCTTATAATCATAGATGCATTCTGGTCCAATCCTCATGAAATGACATCATTTTCAAAGACTTGCAGAAATGGTAGTATGGATCTTGTGAGATAATTATTACCAAGAACATCACTTTAATCTGAATCATCTACAGAGTGTGAGGAAGAGAGAAAGATAGTCTTTTATAAGAGATGTGTTTTAGTAAAACACTCCAACTATGGAGAGGAGCAGCACTTAATGTGTTGTACAACAATGCATTTAAAATAAAAAACACTTTACATGAACTTTACATGATGGTTTCATGATTTTTATTTCTTCTGAACTGTACGGATCTCAAGATACTTGTAGCCATAGCTTCATTACTCAAATTGCAGTATTAACCATTTGAATATAAACTTTGAGAATAGTGACAGATCTCAGTATTGCTTTGTTTTCTTTTTTTCAAAAAATAATTTCTTTATAGCTCTCTCTATTTGGTGCTACTGTGCTGCTAGAGAAAATGTGTGTTTCCTGTCACCACATCTTTGTATAATGTTTATAAAATATGTGTGCACCTTTAAAACATTACAGTATCTCAAATTAATAACAAAGCTAACATATTTTAGAGTGTGTTGTAAAACACCTCCCATTTAATGAAACCAAGATCTTGTGTTGAAATAAAAAGTGTTTGTATTTAATTTTGTGATATTTTAAAAGCAAAAAATTAAGTTTTCATCTCTACCCTAACTTACATATGTCTTCCAAATTATATTATGACAAATAAGAATAACCATGCGACAAATTTTCAGGAAAATGAAATATTTAAACATTTCCGCTTTCATGAGTTTTGCATATGTTTCACCTGTGATTACTTTGAAACGAGGTCCCACAAAGCAATTTCCTCCTATCTGTGAAATTAAAGTATAGAAGGTGAAATAATACACTGATGGCAATCCAGCTTTTAAAACAGTCTCTTGTGGATACAACATTTATGCTATTGTTTATACTGGAGTTTCTGTTTTTAGGACCTTGATCAAATTTCCTGTTTAAGAAATGAGATTAGATTATCTAGTCATAAGTGTGTACGTCCATTGTATGTTTCTGTACATTTGGGGGGTAATATTTTTAAGATATGAGAAAATAAGGCTGCCTCCTAAATAGTTTTTTTTTTAATTCTTGTTACCTAAGTTTTACCAGGTTTACTTATTGACTCAGTAAATGTAAAATAATAAAATGTTGATAGGCTGTCAATATTAATGTAGATATCAAGTCAACACTGGTCCCTAACGTATGTAAGAGCAAGTTTTTTTTTTTTAACCTTGATACAGAAAGGCAGTCATATGTGAGATTTAATATACATCCTATTCTGTCTTGTCAGTACTCTAGCCATGGGTAATGTGGGAATATATGGGCCACCATTTTCTTTTTCTTTTCACACAGTGGAGTAGATACCCATGAATGACAGTCATACTCCACTGTAATTATTTTGAGGACAGTTAGTTTATGCAGCAGGAACCCTGGAGGGTTACCTTTAGAGTTAAAATCTATAACTTATTTAAATACCTGAGTATCCTGTAATTAATAAATACAAGCATCCTTCAAAGAACTACTTTTAAAAATACTGAGAATTATTGTTCCAAAAAAGAAAATTTTCCAGTGAATTTTCATTAAGATTAAATGTAATAAAATAGTGGATTTGCTTTAGTTCCTACTTTCCCCCCTAAACTCAACAGCATCTTAAAAGAATGTGTTAATATATATTCTGATTGAGCTACCAGTATTCATTTATTTAATCAGTTATTATCATTAAAGTGACAAAGGTCGACCAAATAAAAAATATCAAATACATAATGTTAGTTAAATAACTTCATTTCTAACAAATGTAAATATTTAAATTTAATACTCCCTTTTAATTTAGGAAATTTCTGATTAAATTTTAATATCCTACTCTACTCCAGACTAACTAAATTTTTAATCATTAGGGTCAAAACTATAGTCTTATTTTCTGTGAATTTATAATATAAAGCTGTAGCTCTCCAGAATAATTTTCTAAAACAAAGAAAATTATAATGTTTATGACACCATGGCATACTGAAGAAAAGAAATTTAATCTACATAGGGCAGCAATATAATTGAAAATCCATGCATGAATAAAAATAATTCTATTGTATTTTAGATATCATGAACATACTCTTTAAATGTTGTCTACCAAAGCTAAAGTACTGATATGTGCTATCAGCCTATACTGGAAATTCAAATCATTGGTTAAATTTTGTCTGCACAGATTTTCTCACAAATAATACCCTAGAAATAATCCCATGGAGAGACTCTATTTTTAGAATAAATGTTATAAATTTGCCTTCCTACTTAAGTTTCCTGCAAGTGGCTCTTCTTTTCTGAGGGTAGTAATATAAAGACTAAATTGTTACCTTATGTTTTCACTGGGTAGGTTTGTGACCATGACAGTTATAATTTACAAAAATTACAATGATTATGGACATTAACATACTTGACAGCAGCTATTATTTATATTTGAAATACAAAGACTTTCAGTGGATCCTGGACATTAAAACCTTGTCAATAGATGCCAACTGAGGTGGACAATTGAAGCAATTTAGATTGAGGTGACATATTTTTATCAACTATATAGATAGTTCAGGTGCACTTAGTAAATTGAACTAGTTTCTGGGTGTATGCTCTTTGCTTATTAAACTGGTTATCTGTTGTTTGTAAGTCAATTCACATTTTGACTCTGAATCAGAATTGGCTTTATGAGGATAACAACAGAAGCAAGTGTTTGTTCGCCTGAATTCTGCTTGTGACACTCAATAACCCTGAACTCAGTATTACTGTTATGAGGAGACTGAGGTTTGCCAAAGTCAAGTTTGTTTATAGTTTTAAGGAGGATCATATATCAGCAATGGAGTTGGCATTTGAAAAGGAGTCTGACACCACAGCTTTTGTTTTTAACTATATCCTAGAAAATAAACCCTGGCAGTGATGGCAAACCATTTAGAGCTTCAATGATGATAAAAAGCTGGCTTCAGGATGTGTACCATAGATTCACCACCATTGCCAAGGGAAAGAACAGGCAGTTGGAGAGAGGAATGGAGGTGGAAGAGGGCAAGAGAGAGAGTGAGAAAGGGAAAGGGAAGCAAAGGGAAAGGAAGAAAGAATTTCAGACTAATCTCCCACTATTTGGAAATAGAAACAAAATTCTGTAATTTTTTTCCTTTCTCTCCACTATCATTTTCTTGAAGGAAAATTAATAAGGTACAGAACAGTTTCATATGGAATACTTGGCATGAAGTTAAATATTGGTGACCATGAATTTTACTTTTTGAATATTTGAGATACAGGTGATAGTATCTTTTAACAGACATTTGGGCAGAAATTATTTTGAGTACTATCTCTGATTAGACAGATGAGAATATGATGCAGTAAACAGATATATCAAACTTTGAAAATGTTGCTATTTTAATAATGATACTTTTTACAGTTTTTGTGTGTGCTACATTTTGTTTTAATCCTGATAACTAAATCAGATGAAATAAAAATACATGAGAATGTTCTATACCCATAGTAATTTTTTATATAAGATATAATAATTTCATCAGTGATACAAAAGGAAAAAAATGTAAACAACTGAGTTCAGATAGGTGAAACTTCAGCCAGGGTTTACTGATTGCACCTTGAAAATTCAGAGCTCCCTGACAAGATTATGCCACTCTTTGCAGTACTTCTGAGGGTGAAAGATTCCAGGCTATTTTCTTTTCTTTTTTTTTTTTTAGGTTTTTTGAGACAGGGTCTCGCTTTGTGGTTCAGGCTGGCCCTGAGCTCAGCCTCAAACTCACATCACAGCAATCCTCCTGCCTCTGCCTCCCAAGTGCTGAGATTACAGGTGTGAGCCACCACGCCCGGCACTGTAGTATGTGGTACTGGTTGCTGCTGGGCGTGAGTCTCCACGTCCAGTATGGTATGTGGTTACCGGGGATCGAACCTGGGCCTTTGTGCTTGCAAGACAGGCACCAGAACCACTGAGCTATATCCCACATATCACAGTGCCAGGCATGGTGGCTCACGCCTGTAATCCCAGCACTCGAGAGGCAGAGGCAGAAGGATTGCTGTGATTGAGTTTGAGGCTGAGCTCTGAGCCAGCCTGAACTACAAAGCAATACCCTTTCTCAAAAAAAAAAGAGTGAAGCATGAGATTTACTGGCAGTAACCACTAATAGTATGATTGCTTCATGTTCTGGGGGAATCAAAAGGCCAACAAATTTATTTTGCCATAGGTGGATAGTCGGTTCAATTAACTCAGAATTATACAGTCTCTTCTCTTGTAAATAACATAATCACTATGGATAAATTCATGTAATATATCCCATATTTTATCTGTTCTATATTGTTTTCAATTCAGCAAAAATCAAATGACTTTTGTTGGCATCCTACTGAACAGTCCCCCCCCCAAAAAAAATCTTTGCATTTTAGTTTATAGTTTAAGTGGAAAATGTGATGTGACAATATATTATAAAATGGGAAAAAACAGGGTTAGGGGAATACAGACAAAAGAGCTTAATATTAAATCTGAAATGAAAAGGGCAACTACAGGATGACAGAGCCTTGACATGTGGGTAGAATTTCAACAGGAGAAGGAAGTGGCTAGGTAATGAGACTCAGACAAAGTAAAACATGCTAAGAAAACTCTGAATTTGGAAGCCACAGAGGGACTTGAATAGGTAGATAGCACACTTTGGCTAAAACATAGGGTGTATGATTAGGAAGTAAATCTGAAATCATGAGCTATGCTTAGGAAAAGATCGCTGATGAGTAATAATGATGATAAGAGGTTATTTTTGCTAAATAAAAATTACAGTATGCCAAGCACTATTTTACTTACTTGACATATATACGTGCAATTACCCCACCCATGAACAGTAAACAAGTAGTACTATCATGTATATTTTACAAGGGATGAAACTGAGGCTTCTTGCACTGTAAATAATTTGCCTCATAGTTACCAGGTAGAAACTATCAATATCAGGTCAGACAGGCTCAAGAGCTCTGGGATCTTATTATTAAAGGAAAGTATTAGGTTAGAGAGTAGCATAGTAGTCTCTGGTTAGCAGGTGTGATTTGCTTCTTTACTTCTTTCCCAGGATAAAGCACATTCTCATGAGCATCTCATATTTTTCACTGCATTGTCCACAGTGACCGGAATGTGACTCTTTCTCCTAATTCCCCTTTCCTCCCCTTTCTACAGCTTCTTTTAATATTCTTCTGCATCATTGTATAGACTGGTAATCATTCCACTTTTTCTCCAAAATACAGCCTGTATACATACATATATGTATATATACATATATCCTTCATCAGAGACTTATCTAGTAAGTCCTGCATCATACAATTTAACATGAGGTTCTATATTTAATTTTATTCTTTTTTAAATTAAAAAAATTTAATTGAAATCTTTATTGGTACATTACATATACACATCATGATTGCACTCCATAATGGGGATTTGTACCAGTATAAGACACAACTTAATTCTCATTTTTTCCCATAGCCCTACCCACCGTATATATATAAAATTTCTTTCCTTTCTTTTTTGTTATAATCTCATTATTTTCCCCCTTCACCCTATTTCCCTTTGAGTATTTTCCATTTCACAGTATATAACACACAATTCTTGGACTCATTTACATCTTTATTTTCTCACACCAGAGAAAAGATGCGATATTTACCTATCTGTGACCTATTTATTTCACTTATGAGGATATCCTCAAGGTATGTCCATTTAAGTATAAATGATTCAAACTTATCATTTTTTATGGCAGAGTAATACACCATCCTGTAGGAGAACCACAGCTTTTTTATCCAGTCTCCAGTTGATGGACATTTGGGTTGTTTCCAAGATGTAGCAATCATAAATTGAGCTGCTATAAACATGGGTGCACATATGTCACTGTGATATGAATCTTTTAATTCTTTTGTATATATACCTATTCTTGATTATTAGTTTTATCTATTCTAATCTTGCCTCTTGGCTCTCAGTATAAATTCCAGAATTTTAAAATATGTCTTCTTTATCAAGTACTCCAGTGGCTGAAGGCTAACTGTTTCTGGCTAGTACTGATCATGTAACAGCTTGGACATGGAAGTGCCATTTGTACATATTTAGAAACATATGACAGCTTGTCAGTTGAAAACCACATTTCTCCCTACAGTAACTAAATATGTGATCTGCTCAATATCATATCACATCATCCCTCTTACTATAAAGATACAGTTTTAGCTCTTTGAATAAAAAAATACTTAAAATATTCAAAGTGAAAGCAAGGCTCCCCACCATATCAACCCAACTGTTCAACTTGGTTGTTATTGTCATGCTATTTATTTTTGTATTGAACAAATCAGATTATGTTAGCACACACTGCCTTGATGATTCAACTGGCTACTCCAATAAAATAATTCATGAAAACATTTGTTTCACACTAGTGTGTTATTTTATATTCTGGAAAGTTTACAACCAAAGTATTCATTTGTCATTAAGTAGCTAGACAAAGAAATCAGTGGGCTTGATCTTAAGTGACTTCCGTTATTGCCTGCTGTTGACTCATGTAAGACTGTATTAAATACGATTATAAAAGTCCTCAAAATAACAATCAAATATTTTGGCCAAAATCCACTCTTGGGTGAATAGAAATTAATATCAGAATGCACTATCAGACTGTTTCAATTGTCTACAAGATGGCAAGCAAACGTTTTGGCTAAATTCTGTCTTTTTGATTATGACATAATAGAGCAATTTGTAAGAAACATTTATATGAAGTGCTCTAATGGGGAATCAAGGAGCAAAATAACCAAGGATAATGAGTGAGCCTTAGACTATGTTGTGCAAAGACAATATTTGGTCAGGAAATAAACAAGTGTATATCCTAGTAAGCAATTATTTTTAGTTTCCTTCATTAATAAAGATAACTAAATGACTACAAAATTTCATTTTCACTTTATACTCTGAAGATGGTACATTTAGCATTTCTCTAGTTTAAATTGATTTATACAATCCAAGTAAGCATTCAGGATCAGCAAAGATCCATGGATCACAAGGTCTAGTTTATTCACCTCTATTAATCAAATTAGATAATTACCAAATCTTCATTTCAATTTATGGATTTGAGATCAGAATTATCCTCATGTGTTTGTATAAGGTTTTAAAAGTTCAATTTCTATGTTATTAATGGAAATGAAAATAGCATTAAATTATTTTAGAAATGATAGCCTATTGCATTATTCTTGCTGTAGCCTGTCATGTAATATGTAAATACATGTAGATATAAATTCAGAAAAATAATTTTCTAAATTTTACTTTATAATAGTATTTTCTGGGGTACTATAGTTTGCTGTGTAAACACATATTTGCATTTCATTTAAAATATATGAGGCTTGCTTGACTATATTTCAGATTCAATTTCATATGAAATGCTAGCAAATTCTAAAGGATTCTTTCCCTGATTATAATTTATGTCAAAAAATATGAGCCATACTATTGATGGTTGTCTGTATTTGCATATTGGAAAACCTAAAAAAAATTGTCCTACATATATGGACATGATTTTTATAAATTATTTATATATGAGTAAGTGCAAAAAAAGTGCACTTTTACCATAAAAGTTGCCCAAGTTTTATTATTTTTCCAGTAATGATATCAGTCACTTATCCTGTGTCACTCACTGTGATGAAATCTGAATATATTAGCTTGTCAGACTTCATGAAGTAAAATTGAGGGAAGTATGTCTTTCTCTTCTTCTCATCCTAGAAAAATGAGCCACAGACAGTCCAACAAAATCACAATTGAGAAAAAGTGGAGCTAGTATGTATATGCAACCAGATTGTACACACTTGTTATATAAAGTCTCATAATAATGAATTATTGAAATATTTCTGATCAAAGTCATGTGGTCATGTGTGTGTGTCTATATGTGTATACATACACAAACATATATATGTATATGAAAATTTAAAAAATT
This sequence comes from Petromus typicus, assembly GCA_004026965.1. Lineage (NCBI taxonomy): Eukaryota > Metazoa > Chordata > Mammalia > Rodentia > Petromuridae > Petromus > Petromus typicus. The sequence continues at coordinate 2,428 of PVIR01023362.1, read as the reverse complement.
AAATCATTCTTTGGAAAGTCACATTTCCATACAAACATATTTTAAGAGAAAACTTGAATAATGAGATTTATAAATTATTATTTTAATAACCTAGTGTTTAATTTTTATTATGAATTGTTTCATCATCAGTGAAAGGAATAAGTACCTGACTCCCAGTTTTGAGAACTTGCCTAGCCAGTATAGTTAGTTAATCTTTTATTTTTTCTTTTTTTAATGTAAAAGGAATACTTTTTTAAAATCCAGCAGCATAATTCCCAAGATGGAATAATTCAGTTACAGAAGCTTGCTACCTTTTAGGTTCCCAGGGGCAAAGTTTGAGTTTCCATGCAGCCTTTCCTGAGCTCGGGAGGATGGATTACTGGGGTCTGCTTTGGTTGAATAACAACCACTCAACCAGAGAAGAATTTTTAAAGGGGCTGGGAGGCCAGTGCTTTGCAGTTTTCTTTTTGGGAGACTGTTTCTTTCTAGAATTCAAACAAAAAATTTCAGTCAAATTCTTTTACTTAATATTTTATTACTTTTAAAAAACAAAAACAAATGAGAAACTAATTGAAAAAAATGGTTGGGTTAAAAATAGCCTTAAAGAATATTTGTTTTCTTTGAGAAAAATAAGTGTTTTCCAGTGAGATTCTTTTCTATCAACCAGGTATTTTTTTGCATATCTAGAGTTGTGAGTACATTCTCCCTTCTCATTTTAGACATATCAGCCAGAGCAGCCAAGTTTGGCCTCTGTTTCAAAGATGAACATTAGTCTCATGTACTTAAGTAAATTTTGGTGGAAAATTGTAGCACTCTTATGCTTTAAAGTAGAAGGCTTAGCTTTTAATAAAGAAGTCTGTTTAGATAAGTGGAAGCATTTATATATGGTTCAACAATACTTTTGTAAGTAGTATGCTCATCACACCTATGTAGTAAACTCGGTGATGTATTTTTATGCCTATAGATATATTTTTTAACTTCATTTCATTGTTGGAATATTTCTATATTTATAAAAATATACTGAAATTATTCATAGAAGACAAAGTAGCAGAATGAGGAAGAAAATTTACCCCACTGTGTGAATGAATACATTGAAATCAGGATATTAATCTCAGTCTTGCTAGTAGGGAAAATTACCTAATGTCTCAGGAATCCCAGACCCTCATCTGTGAAGTGAAGATTATGGAGAAAATTATCTGTTGCCTCTAAAATTCTATTATTAGTAATATTTTACTTGGATATTAGAGTATGTGATTCAGGGTATATTAAAGTTGTACATTATATTATGGAAAATAATACTTTTATGCAAAAACTTGTACTAATTAATATAAAGTGTATTATACATGAATATTGACCGTTAACTTAATATCTACCTTTTAGCTATAAAGTGACAAACTCTAAATCTGGGGGCTTGCTTACCACAGTAGTGATCTGTTCATTGGCCCTGGAGGAAACTTTTAGAATCATTTACAAATACATCCAAAACCTAATGATGAATCAACAGCGATCTAGTGCAATGTTAGCTGTTTCACTGTGAAAAATATTTCCACAGTGTAACAGCAACAAGAAATCCTGGTAACTATGGTGTCAGTTCATGGCCTGAAGATGTACCACTGTGGATGGAGAGGTGGAGATAAAAAGAAAGCAAGGAGTAGATTCATGCCAACAGACTTTACAGCTTTGCAGTAATTAATACGTTGTACAGATGTCTATTAAAACTAACTGACCATAAATCATAGGTTCTCCTTTGAATATTGCTTAGGTTTCCCAAGTTCCATGCCTCAAGAGGCAAAGGAAAATGACTCCAAGATTAATCACAATGGCTAATTCCCAGTAAGATATGTAAGCATATTTTTCATTGAATTTGTTATTTGTGTTGTTATTAATACAACCACTAAAAAATATTATGGTTTAATCATCCTAGAAGTCTACTGAATAAGAACCATGTTGTGTGAAAGAAGGACTACTGGTAGGGAGATTCTTAAACAAACAGTTATTTGGTATATCAGAACTTATTTGTCTACAGGAATGCCTGATGCAGATTTCTTCTTACCAAAGTTGTAATAAGGTGCCCAGGGCTCCATTGTCTCCTGGCTCTTCAGCTGAGTAACTAATTGCAGGTAAACTTAGCCACAGAGTGACATTTTTCTCAGCTTCTCCATCTGCTCTCTTTTGACACCCCTGCCATTAACTGTCATTTTCCTTTAAATATACAGTGAATCTGAAAGGCCAGCTCTACATCACATCATTTCAGATTAGGGGCAGTTCCTTTGAGCAGAGTACTGTTTAGGTGTCAGAAAGAAGTCCCTGACCTCCCTGGAACCACGTTGCCGTGGGGCCTTAATTAGCACGGACTCCAGCCATTGCTGAGGAGAGCACAAAGGAGAACACATCATTTTTCTACTTAGGAAGTGAGTGTCTGACCTAATAACTTGTCCAAACTCACAGG
>PVIR01023361.1:0-27180 GCA_004026965.1 Petromus typicus | reverse complement strand
TTCCTCCTCAACCTCTCCAGCATTTGTTATTGTTTCATTTTATTAAGATAACTATTCTTTCTGGAGTGAGATAGAATCTTAATACTTTTTTAATTTGCATTTCTTAAATGGCTAACAATGTCAACATTTTTCGTGTGCTTATTCGTCATTTGTACTTTTTATCTGAGATATATCTATTCATTTCAGATATTCATTTTTTGATTGGATCTTTAAATCTGAGGTGTCTATTATTTTTTTAGTTCTTTATATATTTTAGATATTCATCTTTAGAAGTAGCTGGTAAATTTTTTTCCCAATCTCAAAGTTGTCTCATTTACTCTATTAGTGTTTTTTGTTGTGTGGAAGCTTTTTAATTTTAGGTGATCGCATATGTTGATTTTTAAAAATCTTTATTGGTATATTATGAATACACATCATCATCACATTCAGCATTGAGAGTTTGTACCAGAATATGACATGGATTGATTTTCATTTTTTCCCCTTTCCTCCCACCCTGCAACTCCTCACCTCCTCTATACATAATCTTTGTTTCCTTTTTTCTTTGTTACTATCACATTCTTTTTTCCCCTTATTATTTACCCCTACACCCTCTTTCCTTTTAAATATTTTCTATTTCACGATATCAACTATACATACTACAACTAATTTACAATTTCATTTTCTCATACGAGAGAAAATATATGATATTTACACATCTGTGACCTGTTTATTTCACTTATGAGGATGTCCTCAAGGTACATCCGTTTGAGTATGAATGACTCAATCCTATCATTTTAAATGACAGAGTAATACTGCATTCTATAAAAGAACCACATCTTATTGTTTCTTGCACAACCAAAATTGTGTTCAGAATGTCTTCACATATATCTATGTCCTCATGAATTTTGCCTGTTTTGACTTTCAACAGATTAAGTATTTCAATTTTTTTTTTTTTTTTTTTTTTTTTTTTTTTTTTTTTTTTTTTTTTAGGTTTTTTGAGACAGGGTCTCGCTCTGTGGTTCAGGCTGGCCCTGAGCTCAGCCTCAAACTCACATCACAGCAATCCTCCTGCCTCTGCCTCCCGAGTGCTGGGATTACAGGTATGAGCCACCACGCCTGGCACTGTGGTGTATGGTACTGGTTGATGCTGGGTGTGAGTCTCCATGCCCAGTATGGTATGTGGATACCAGGGATCAAACCCGGGTCCTTGTGCTTGCAAGACAGGTGCCAGAACCACTGAGCTAACTGCCTGGCCCAAGTATTTCAGTTTTAACATTTAGATCTTTGATCCATTTTGATTTCAGTTTAGAGTTATTGGTTCAATATTTGGCATGTAGATAACCAGTTTTCCCAGGACCCCTTGATAAAGAGACTCTTTCCTCCAGAGAAAGCATTTGGCACTTTTGTCAAAAATAAGATGTGTTTGGAGTTCTTTCTTCATCATTTGTTCTGTTCCATTGGACCACAAATTTGTTTTTGGCAATACCGTGTTGTTGCTATCAAGGTGACTTAGTAGTATAACATAATTCCAGGATTCTGTTGCCTCCTGCCTTTCCCTTATTGCTAAGAACTGCTTTTGCTATTCTACATCTCTTCTTGTTCAGTCTGAATTTTAGGATTGCTTCTCCAATTCTGTGAGCAATGCTTTTGATGTTTTGATCTGACAACATTGAATTGTGTAATAGTTTTGGAAGCATGACCATTTTGACTATTGGTTCTGGCTATCCAGGAACAGGGAACATCTTTCCATTTTCTGATGTGCTCTTCAATTTCCTTTTTCAGAATACTGCAGTTTTCATTGTAGAGAGTTTTCACTTCCCTGGTTCAGTTAATTCCTAAGTATTTCATTTTTCTTGATACTGTTGTTAAAGGTATTATTTTCCTAATTTCTGTCTTGGAGAGTTTATTATGATGTATAGGAATGCTGTTAATTTTCAAATACTGACTTTGTATCGTGCTATGCTATTGAACCCTGTTATTAATTCTAAGGGTCTTTGGTGGAGTTTTGGTGGTCTTCTCTGTAGAGGATGATGTAACTTGCAAATAATGATAACTTAAACTTTTTTTCTCTCATATGTATCTCTTTTAGTTATTTCTCTTGTCTATTTGCTCTGGCTAATGTTTCATAAAATGATACTCATTGATCATTCACTTTTGTTAAAAATACAATCATATGGGCTGGGGATTTAGCCCAACAGCATAGTGGCTACTTGGCAAGCTCAAGGTCCTAAGTTTGATTCTCAGTACCACAAAAAGGGGTGGGGGAGATAGATAGATAGACAGAGACAGAGGAGGAAGGAAGGAAGAGAAAGAAAGAAAGAAAAAACAGAGGAAAGGAAAAGAAAGGGGAAAAAGAAACATACAACCATGAGAACGGAACACTTCCAAGACACATTAGTTCTTCCAAGACAGAATCATGCCCTGGACAGGAAGTCTTAAAGTAGTTTCCTTTATACATGAAGTCTTAGCTTTCTTGTCACTGCACAAATGCATGTTTTGTCACATCTGAAAAGGGAAAGGAAACTGGCTAGAAGATTCATGTACAAGAAGGTCACCACAGCTTTAAAGCTATCTGATCTTAATGGTTTGTACATTCTAGTTTGCAACTCTGAGAAAGTATCAGATTAGCACGGTCAAATACCTACTCCCATAACTGTCCTTTTTTCCTTGAAGTTATCTTTGGGATTGATTATGTTCTTTCACTATACCTTCGGTTTATCTTGTGCATAAGGTCAAAAACTCATGTGCAGTCTTCTTGTTCAAATATAAAAGTTTATTTGAAGATCACTTCAGGTTGCTAAAGTGTTTGTAATTCTATAATGTCTACTGGCTGTCACCCATGGGCAGGTTGTTCAAGTAGTTGCACAAAGCAGGAACACATGACTGACTTCTTCACTGCCAGACTTGCTCTCTGTCCAGTCTGGAGACAGCATAGTCAAAGCAGAGATCTTGAGATCAGTGGTGACCCTGGCTGATGGAAGTGTTACTCTTAAGTAGAAGGCGTCTATTTCTTCACCATTAACTAAATGCAGCTTTCAGAAGATGGTATACTTATTTTAGAACAGAGATTGAGGATCCTAGCTTTTAGGCTCTGGTTTTTTGCAATACAACTTATAAAAGAGCTAAGATTTGAGAAGAGAGCAATAATTGTAGTATTAACTAGGTTGAGATAACATAAATATATAATATGGATCAATAATAAGACTTTGCAAGATTTTTGGTAAAATATTTAATCTTCATTAATTATATCAACAAATTGCACCAGGAAGATTCTTGGTTGGAAGTTAATAGAGAGCCCTGATAAACTGATTTAAACATATTTTACATAAAGGAAGTCTCAAGATAGAACAAGATTTGAGATTGGTTGGTTTAATAATTCAATAATATTATAAGATACTGAAGTTCCTTCCATTCATCCACCCTGCCAACTCCTATATGTGGATTGTGTTTAACAAATACTCAATGAAAGAGGAGCATTCTTCCTTGATCTCTTTCATAATATTGAGGAAACCTTTTCTAAAAAACCTCCAGCAGGCCATTGCTAAGCCAATCACTAACAGTGCTCATGGGACTGCCACAGTAGACTCGGCTAGTCATTGGGTGAGCAAAAGGAATCATGAGGCACTAAGAATAATGAACACTTGGTCTAGGGGGTTAGTTCATTGGTTCTGGTGTGTGCCTCACAAGTGCAAGGTCCTGAGTTCAGTCCTTGGAAACCCCCACCCCCCAAGAAAATGAATACTGTACTAGAAAACTGCCAAGAGGGAACTATTTCTTGCCTAGTCTTCCTATATCCTCTTCTTCCTTGGCCCTTTAATTTTGTGTTATTCATAGTCTACCATGCATTCCCAGTCGAGATTTTTTATTCTCATATAATATCTGTATCCTCACTATTTTCCTTTCTACTTCTGCAATTTTTAAAATACACAGATTTTAGATGAGAATATAAAGCTTTTTAGAAATTTTATTTCTGTGTGTAGTTGCTTCAGTTCCTATTAGCTGTTAAAATGCTCTGTGCAACACTAGACCTCAAGGAAAGAAAACTCTATTTTATTGTCTTCTTTGCAAAGACAGGCCCACAGTATCTGCCTTTAAAAGTAGTTTTCTTTGCTCTGCCGTGAAATTTAGAAGAAAAGAGAAGTGTCACCTCCAGGATCAACTTCATTTCATCAGTCAAAATGTTTCCTATAATTATTTTATATGTACAACTAGTAAAAGTATTGTTGGGCCTCAGTTGGTTAAAACTAGCCAGTAGCTGCCTTGTTAAAGTTTTGTTATTTAGCTCTTTCAAGTCCACTTATATGTGGATTTTAAAGACAAGGCAATTATGCTCTACATTATCTCAGTAAATTAAAATTCTACAACCTTATTACATTATATGACTTTAGCCCTTTGATTAAATTATTTTTCCAATTATGAATTTTGTCTAAGAATATAAATAAATATAGCAAAATAATAATTTTTTCTAAGCAAATTATCAGAAAAGTAGAATACTTTTCTTACTTTTTGTGTTTAATTTATATTAAAAATGATAGATAGTGTTATATCTATAGGCAATCAATTGATTTTTTCTTTTCTTTTCAAATAGAATAAATGCCCCATCACCTTCTCAAAGTATCAGATTTTTTCAAAAGCCTAAGTAGTATGAATTTAGGTCTAAAGAAAGGCAGGAAACCTTCTAAATTCAGACTGTCAAAGGATCTTTTTTATTGTCTCTTTCCACTTTTACTTTCTATATTCATTATTCCATTTTCATTGACTCCCTTCTTGCAAGCAGAAAAATACAGTGCTTCCTTGTCAGCCCTTAGGGAGAACAGGTTTAATTAAGGTCTGAAAAACACATTTGAAAAGGAAGAATGTTAAGCCAAAATTAATTTCTGTAGTGTTTTGCTCCAATCTGAGATCAAACCAGTATTTTCAAGACAAGTAAAAGTAGAAAAAGAAAAGATGCAGAAATACTAAACCTAATGGTTAGTTACCGGACACATTAAGCCACACGGTGGAAGGAAGGGGAGGCACTGTGGGCCCTTGTACTATTGATCTGGCACATTCAAATGAGACAGTCTTATAGATGCTGCTTTGGAAAAATTATGTGGTCATCACATGTCATTGAGCAAGTCCTGAATACACAGCAGTAAACTCATCAGGAACAAATAACTTTCTGACTCACGTCATGTGCACAACCCTTTACAGAGAGGCATTCTGTGCTACTCAGCCACCTGAGTGAACTGATGAGCTGGGTCTTCTGTGTGTGCCATGTTCCCAACCACGTCTATTTCCCCTTGTCCTTTTCTACATGAGAGGCTACAGGTTATTCTTTTTAAAAATGTGCATTGGGCTCTTGTCCTTGACTTTTTCTTTCTTTTTTATTTTGTAATTGTTTTTTGCTCTGCATAGAATTTAAGAGCTTAGAGTTAATTCAGCAAGAATAATATCCATTAGTGGGATTACTACTTGAGAGCTTCCCAATTTTTCATTGTGTTTGTCACACAATCTGTTAATTGAAGAGTTGGCAGTAATTGTTCCTGAAGTCATTATAGTATTGAACCTACAGCAGGTATTTATAAAATGAGATATTTGAATTATAGAGATTGATATTTAGTATAGTTATTTTTTAGAAAAGATTTCATACATTTGTCACTGAACCAATCCACTTGTCAAATCATAGAAAAAGAAAAATCAAACTCCCAGTTATACATGCCCAGCTATTAGATAGTGGTGACATTTTTGAGCTTAGTATGGTAAGATGAAAGTGACAGTGATACAGCATAAATATGTTTCTCATCTCATGTAAATTCTATACAGACCTAGCTGTCTTCTTCTAGAGTGTCTCCTTTGAAGTTGGACCTGATATTATTGGCAGTTCTCAACTGAAAAGCGTTATGCTTTTGCTTTTATCTCTTGCCTATGAATTGCTTGATCCTGAAAGTCTTGTGAGAAGACATGGCAAAGAATGGAGTCAAGTGCATATCACTATGGTGTAGAAAAGAACAGTTACACTTTTATATTTAATCATTAGTATCCAGTACATACAAAAGTTCTTGGGAACATGGTTTATAGGTCTTTCAGATCTGACCTTCTTATTTGAAGAATAACTTCACCTTGTAATTGGCAAGTTGCATTTGCAATGATTCCTTGTCTACCATGTAAGACTTTTTACCCTTATGTTTAAGTAGGCAGCTATGTTTAAATTAACAAAGACATCAGCATGCAGAAAAGTAACTAGAAATAAAGATTAATTATGGATTGATACTAGGTTGAGAAGAAATTATCTACACTAAATCTTGGAGTGTCTTCTTAATTCCTCCAGAAGATGTATTATAAACAACTGTACTTGATCTGATAAGAACAGAAGAACAGGACTGAGAAAATAGAATTGGAGCCTAAGTTTTAAGATGACCTTTGCTTACCTAAATATATTTCACTTTAATCTTCTTTTCAGCAAAGGGAGTAAGGGTTTTTAAAACCTAACCTGAGGGCCGGGGATATAGCTCAGTGGTTCCGGCGCCTGCCTTGCAAGCGCAAGGGCCCGGGTTCGATCCCCGGAAGACACATACCATACTGGGTGTGGAGACTCACGCCGAGCAACAATCAGTACCATACACCACAGTGCCGGGCATGGTGGCTCACACCTGTAATCCCAGCACTTGGGAGGCAGAGGCAGGAGGATTGCTGATGTGACTTTGAGGCTGAGCTCAGGGCCAGCCTGAACTACAAAGTGAGACCCTGTCTCAAAAAACAAACAAACAAACAAACAAACAAACCCTAACCTGAGCTGGACTGTAAGTATAGGCACTTGTCTAGCATATGTAAGGTTTTGGATTTGATTCCAGCATCATAAGAAATCAAAGAAAACCTAATAAGTAGGGTTCTGAATTTTCTGCTTTACATTAAAATGATCTCATCTCTCATTTTATTATTATTGTTTTATTATTTATTCTATTTATTTGTATATTTATTTACTTATTTTGGTACCAGGGATTGAACTCAGGACCTTGTGCTTGCCAGGCAGGTGCTGTGCCCTGGAGCTAACTCCCCAGCCTGCCTTTACTTTATTTTTGAAATCTAACAGACTAGTGTAGCTCACATGAAACAACCCTTCTCAAATTATTTACCTCATGGGGAAAAAGAATATTCCTAGAAAATATAAATGTTTACCATAAGGCAATTGATTTACTATCATACGCCTTATGAAAACTTCCAGCGTGTCAACAAACAACAAAATAATAACGGCGATTATAGTAAATAATGAAACCCCAGGGAATATATGTAAGATCTAGGTAGTCTATTTGAATTCAGTTTAGAATAATAAAAAAAGAAAAAACAACTCCTCTTACTGCAAATCTTTTTGATTGAAATCTTGTAATCATTTTAAAGCAATGAAAAGAAATTAATGTAGTTATTATATAACTTCATATCCTGTACACACCAGAGACCAAAAGTTTTTAAAATTTGGTCAAAAACTCAGGATGTGCCATGGCTACAAATGTCATCAGACGTATAGGTTGATAAATCTCCAGAAAGTACAGTTTTCATTTTTGTTCAATGATGGTCAAGTTCACAGACTATGATGAACTGTCAAAGTTAACTACCTTAATTTTCATTGGTTTAATCTTTATTTTAGGGCTACAATTTTCTTATCTATATATTTTAGTAATGTTTATCCCTCTTTAATAAAATAATTGGCCTCTAACAATTTATTGACAAAATCAAAACCTTTATAAAACTGCAAGAAAATGTTTATTTCTTCTTGTTTTCATTTAAATTGTGCTCAAAAGAGAGAGAGAGAAGACTCTGTAGTTTTCAAAATAAATTCTTCCTTTTATCAAGGAAAATGAAGATCAACACAAGTAACATTGAAGGTAGCAGGGATTAGTTTGTGATTGAGACATGAAAATGTTGGCATATATTTCTAGTTCTTCCACTATCTCTGTCTCAAGGATCCTGCCCTCCCAGTCTCCCTGTCTCAGTCAAAATGGGTTATTTCCAACTGTACAGATGTAAAAATTTAAGCTTAAGTCCTGAAAGCACCAGGAAAATATTTCAAACAGGAGCCATGGCAACCCTGAGCAATGACAAGACTAATGTGTCTTAAACAAAAATGAAACTCCTCATTTCAGGTTTTAGCTCCTAGAGGAAATATTTACATCTTAGATTTCAGTCCTATGAATGTAAATGTTAATCAGTTATTTACAGGATGATACCCACTTACCTTTGATGCTTATTTCCACTAAAATAGAGCTGTATATAAGAAAAGAAACAATTTTACAGGCAATAGTGGAGGCAGTTTGAAAAATTTTAGGGAAAGTTTGAGAACTACCTGGCCCAGACTTAGAGTTTATGTGGTAGAGTGAAGTTAGAAAAGCAGACTGGAGAGAAATTATAAGGAGCTTTGAATGTCAGCCTGATCACAGAAAAAACACTGACTGAAAGTTGGTACAAGCACTTGTATGTATCTGGCATAATGCTGAGACTTTATTCAGTCTTCATAACTAAGGCTGCTAATCAGTTATATGGGGATTATCATCTCTTTTTCAAGTTTGAAAGAATTTAGATAATTTGCCCAAGGAATTGATGAGTGGAAAACCTTGCCCAAACCCAGGTAACTCGGAATCCATAAACTGAAGATTTAGGCTGCCAGGAGTCCAAGTCATTCTAAGGTTGAGGAAACTGCCTGCTTGAAGTTTCTATTTTTATCACCATTTTGTATCTAAGAAGAGACAAACAGTTGTGCAAAGTTTACTATGAAAAACAACAGCCCTGTTTGGTCATGGTGGTATGTGCCTATAATCCCCGCACTCTGAGAGGCTGACACAAGAGGATTGCGACATTAAGCCCAATCAGGGAAATTTAGTGACTTAGTGAGACCCAGTCTCAAAATAAAAAATAAAAGGGAATGTAGCTCAGTACAACAGTCTGGATTCAGTCCTTAGCAACACACACAAACAAAAGGGACAAAAGAAAAATAATAGCCCTCTCCTTGCGTCTACCTTTTTTCCTCCTAGTAAGAAGCTCTTTTATGTTTTAAATTATTAATTTCTGCTGTCTTAATACAGCATTCTTTTATATAGCAATCTTTATATAACCACAGTTTTTTGATCTCACAATATTACATGTTTTCTGTTTATCTGTTGTAAGATAATGGCTTATCTTTCTTTTTTTAAATTCAAATCTCTATTGGTACGTTATATATACACATACATCATTGTCACTTTTAGCATTGAGAATTGTACCAGTATATGAATGACACTACTTGATTATCTCTTTTTTATCATTCTTCATCTATACCACAAATATTATCCTTCATACAAACGTAATTTTGTCAAAATTCACTATTTGCATTATTTTGACCAGGTAAATATTAATTACTGAGTCAACTAGTACTTGTTGGCACTAATTTCCTCTCTAAAATAAAATTTACTTTTCTTGACTTTAATCATTTTCTCATTTTTTAGAAAAAAACCCTGCATTTTCTCTATCTTCCCAATGTGTACATCTCCTCTCATATGTTCAAGCATGCCAAGTGTCATGTGAATCCCGCATTCTTGAAGCATCTCTCCCAGGTGCCCTAACTTCATCTGGCTTAGAACATCTGCTCTCTTAGAGCAGCTGTGTCCTGGGACCCTGTGGAGCACACTGCTAACACTTTCTTTGCCTCTGACTCCTCTTAGATCCCTAATTTCTGCATCTACTGTCCTTTTCTTTCTTTACTTCTGTGTTTGAAAGAATACTTCCTCCATTATTTACTGAGCAAAGGTATTTGGAAAGTCTGCTTTGAAGAACCTCATTTCTCAGCAGATCATCTTCCAACTTTACATTTTTCAGGATTGGTTGGGAATAAAATTGTGGGTTAAAATATCATTTTTCCTCAGAGTTTTCAAGACATTGTTCCATTGCCCCCTCTGCTGATGTGTGACTCTTGATCACTCCAAGTACAGTTGGCCCTCTGTACTTGAGGTTCTATATCCATCTACATTCTGGAATTCTATATGCTCAGATTCAACCAATCTTGTATTGAAAATATTTTAAAAGGGCTGGGGATTTAGCTTAGTGTTTCCAGCGCCTGTCTTACAAATGTAGGGCCCGGGTTTGATCCCCAGGAACCACATACAATAATGGGTGTGGAGACTTATGCCCAGCAGCAATCAGTACCACAGACCACAGTTGCCAGGCGTGGTGGTTCATGCCTGTAATCCCAGCACTCGGGAGGCAGAGGCAGGAGGATTGCTGTGATGTGAGTTTGAGGCTGAGCTCAGGGCAAGCCTGAACTACAAAGCGAGACCCTGTGAAAAAAAAAAAAAAAGAAAAAGAAAATTTTTTTTTAAAAGTTTCTATATTAAAACATGTACAGACTTTATTCTTGTTATTATTTCTTAAATATACCAACTATTTACATAACATCTACATTAAAATAGGTAATATAATAAGTAATATATTATAGTAATTATTATAAGTAATCTAGAAATTATTTTTAAGAGAATGTGCATAGGTTATATGTGAGTACTGTTATTTTGTACAAAAGGCTTCCTCAGGTTTTGGTATCCTTGGGGGTCTTGGAACCAATTCCATATACAGAGGAACAGATATAATCTATCCCTGCTACTTACTCAAAACTTTCTGTCTAGGCTGGAGATACAGCTTAGTGACAGAGAACTTGGCTAGCATATAAGAGGGGCTGAGGTCAATAAGCAGTACTATAAAATAAAAACAACAAAACTTTGAACCTCATCTTAAGATTCTTAAATTTCTTAAATGAAGAAATCTACTGGGTTAGGAATTTCATAATAAACCTTTGAAATCTAACTACTTATATATTTTAGTGCTTTATTTCTTTGATAGTTCTCCTCAATTTTCCCTATGCTCTTTTTGTAAAATCTTATTCAGATAATGATTTTACCAAACTGATGTCTTTTCCTCTCCTTTGCTCTCTCTCTCTTCCTCTTGCATGTTTTCCATCTTTTTATCATTTTGTTTTGCTTTCTTCAAAATTTCCTTGTCTTTATTTTACAATTATTGTAGCAATCTTTTTATTTTTTAAATTTAAATCTTTAATGGTACATTATGAATACACATCATCACCACATTCAACATTGAGAGTTTGTGCCAGAATATGACATGACTTGATTGTCATTTTTCCCCTTTCCACCCACCCTGCAACCCCCACCCCTATATACATAATCTTTGTTTTTTTTATTCTTTTTTTTATTGAAATCTTTATCGATACATTACATATACACATTATGATTGCACTCGACAATGAGAATTTGTACCAGTATATGACACAACTTAGTTCTCATTTTTTCCCATAGCCCTACCCACATTACCACCCCACCCCCTTTATACATAAACTTTGTTTTCTTTCTCTTTTATTATAATCTCATTATTTTTCCCCCATCACCCCATTTCATTTTGAGTATTTTCTATTTCACAATATATAACATACAATTCTAGAAGTCATTTACATCTCTATTTTCTCATACCCGAGAAAAGATGCGATATTTATCTATCTGTGCCCTATGTATTTCACTTATGAGGATGTCCTCAAAGGACATCCACTTAAGTATAAATGATTCAAACTTATCATTTTTTTATGGCAGAGTATTACTCCATTCTGTAGAAGAACCACAGCTTTCTTATCCAGTTTCCAGTTGATGGATGTTTGGGTTGTTTCCAAGATTTAGCAATCACAAACTGAGCTGCTATAAACATGGGTACACATATGTCACTGTGATATGAGTCTTTTAATTCTTGTGTGTATATACCTAGCAGAGCAATGGCCAGGTCAAATGGGACCTCCAATCCTAGCTTTTTTTTTTTTTTTGAGACAGGGTCTCGCTTTTGTAGTTCAGGCTGGCCCTGAGCTCAGCCTCAAACTCACATCACAGCAATCCTCCTGGCTCTGCCTCCCGAGTGCTGGGATTACAGACGTGAGCCACCATGCCCGGCACTGTTGTATGTGGTACTGGTTGCTGCTGGGGTGAGTCTCCATGCCCAGGATTGTTATGTGGTTACCGGGGATCCAACCTGGGCCTTTGCATTTGCAAGACAGGCGCCGGAACCACTGAACTATATCCTCGGCCTCAATCCTAGCTTTTTGAGGAATCTCCAAACTGATCTCCACAGAGGTTGTATGAGTCTACAGTCCCACCAGCAGTGGAGAAGAGTTCCTTCTTCTCTGCAACCTCGCCAACATTTGTTGCTGGCTAATTCTGAAATGGCAGCCATTCTTTGTGGAGTGAGATGAAATCTCAGTGTTGTTTTCATCGGCATCTCTCGAATGACTAATGATGTTGAGCATTTCTTCATATACTTCTTAGCTGCTCTTATTTCTTCCTCTGAAAAGTATCTGTTCATTTCAAATGTCCATTTTTGAATTGAATCTTTAAATTTGGGTGGGCTGATTTTTTAAAGCTCTTTATATGTTCTAGATAATAACCGCTTGTCTGAGGAACAGCTGGTAAAGATTTTTTCCCACATTGTTGATTACCTTTTTGCTCTGTTGTTTTTGCTCTGGTGGTTTCCTTTGCTGTGCAGAAACTTTTTAAAAGAAGGAGGTCCCATTTGCTGGTTTCTTCAGTCAATTCCTGTGCTACAGAGGTTTTGTTTAAGAAGTCTTTCCCTAAGCTAATGTCTTCAAGAGTTTTACCTAACCTGTTTTGCAGCAGGTTTAGAGTGTCTGTTTTAATATTTAGGTCTCTTATCCACTTTGATCTTAGCTTGGTACACGGTGAAAGAGATAGGTCTAACTTTAGTCTTCGGCAGATTAAAGCCCAGTTTTTCCAGCACCATTTGTTAAAGAGGCTATCTTTCCTCCATTGAAGATTTTTGGCTCCTTTTGTACCAAATTTTTAATTTATGTTAACATATTAATAATTCCTCAAGATTTTTTTAAGTTTTTGACATCTTTTTTCTTTAGTAATGTTTTTATAGTTTAATTACTAATTTATCTTCTTTCATCTTCCTGAAGATAGTAATGGTAGACTTTTGTTTTATTTTGTTGTGATTTTGGGACTACAGGAGTGGTCATTTCCTTCTGTCTTGATTGTTTTTGTTTCTTCTAAGTGTGTTTCCTCAGAAGTCTATTTATTTTTGATTATCTGTTCTTTCTTTAGTATTTGAAAGGATGGCTAGGCAGCCAGGACCTTGGCTGGACCCTGTTAATTGATGATATACTTTGATTTTGGGAGACTAGTGGGACAATTTCATTGGGGAGTACAAAAATCAATTTTTGTGTCCAGTTGACTAGACTATTGATCCATTTTTTGGTCAAATACCAGTCTAGACATTGCTCTGAAGGTATTTTTGTAGAAGTGCTCACTATCTGCAACCAGTTGACTTTAAATGAAAGACATTATCCCCTATTCTAGTCATTTTCTGTGTCCCTGAAACACAATAACTGACACTTATAATTTAAAAGAGGAAAGGTCCATTTTGGCTCAAGTTTCAGTCCATAGTTGGCTTGCTCCAAGGGAGGACAGAGTGTCAGAGGATCATGGCGGAGGAAAAGCTTCTCATTGCCTGGAGAGCAAGAAGCGGAGAGAGAAGGGAGGAGCTGCAGTAGGAAATAATCTTGAGGTCATGCCCCCATTTGCCTTCCTCTTTCCCCCGGACTCCACCCCTTAACAACTCTAATGCCCTCATAATACAGTCACCTCCCAAAGCCCCTGCTATAATTGCATGAGACTTTGAGAGTTTGAATGACTAAATCTAAACCACAACACCTTTTGTAATGTGGAAGGTCTCATCCAATCAAGTGGATGCCTTTAGAACAGAAAGAAAGA
The DNA here is from genome assembly GCA_004026965.1 of Petromus typicus. Taxonomy (NCBI): domain Eukaryota; kingdom Metazoa; phylum Chordata; class Mammalia; order Rodentia; family Petromuridae; genus Petromus; species Petromus typicus. The sequence goes on along the minus strand of PVIR01023361.1, from coordinate 13,420 downwards.
AATAAAAATTTAAAAATAAGGCTTCCCAGAGGAAAATCTAATACTAATATTCCTTAAACTTTTTAATGAAATTGAGAGGCAGAGGTACTTCCAAAATCATTTGCAGAAACTAACATTAAACGATCCCAAAACTAGACGAGAATTCAACTGAAAATGAGAATTATAGGGCAATTTCTCTAATGCACATATATGTAAAAGTCCTTAACAAATTACTGGCAAACAGAATGTAAAAAATCATAACCAAAAATATATATATACACTATGACCATGAAGGCTTTGTCCCAAGGGTTCAAGGATGATCTAACACATACAAATCAATAAATATAATTAATCACATAAATAGAAACTAGAACAAATATCACACGACCATCTCCACAGTCACAGAAAAAGCATTTGACAGAACCCAACATTTATTTTTGATAAAACTCTGAAGAAAACAGATACAGCAGGACCGTATCTCAACATGATATGTCCATCATACTGCCAATATGATTAAATAGGGAAAAGCTGAATGCCTTTTGTCTAAAATCAGACAGAAGACAAGGATGTCCAGTACCATTTGAATTGTTCTACATAGTCCTTGACACATTACCTAGATAAATCAAGCAAGAGAAAAAAATAAAATGGATCCATATAGGAAAGGATGAAGTCAAGATATCATTTTTTGCAAACGACGTGATCCTTTACTTACAAGACACAAAAAACACCACCAACTAACTCCTAGAAATGATTACCAATTCAGCAGTGTAGCAAAATATGAAAACACAAAAATCAATAGCATTTCTGTACACAAATATTGAACTCACTGAAAAAGAAATTAGGAAAATAATACTATTCATAATAGTATCAAAAAAGAAATTACTCATGTATTAATCTAACTAAGGAAGTGAAAGACCTCTATAATGAAAATCATATCAGACTTCAAAAGAAAATGTAGTAGGACACTAGAAAATGGGGAATATCTTTTATTCCTGGATAGGCAGAACCAGGGCAGTCAAAATGGTTACACTCTCAAAACTGATACACAGACAATACAACCTCAGTTAGAAGACCAATGTCTTTTGATAGTTTTCCAAGTATCTTGTCATTGTTATGGAAAAATGAATTTACTCAGCTATTAAAAAAGAAAAAAAAAGACCAATATCCTTTTATTCACAGGGAGAGATAAAAAAAATCCTAAAATTTATGTGAAATCTGAAGAAATCTTGAACAGAAAAACAATTCTGGGTAACAAAAGCAAAACAAGTGACATCATAATCCCAGACTTAAAGTTATATTATAAAGCTATAGTAATTAAAACAGTCTGATACTGACTCAAAAACAGACACATTGATTATTACAATAGAATAATAGTAAAAGCAGAAATAGGCCCCAGACACATGTAGCTATTTGATCTGTGATGAAGGAGCCAAAAATACACACTAGAGGAAAGATAGCCTCTTTAATAAATTGCATTGAGAAAATTGGATCTCAACATGCAGGAGACTGAGTCTAGACCCATATATCTCACCATGTATTAATCTAAAATCAAAATAGATTAAAAAATTAAACATTAAAACAGAAAGACAATCTCCTTAAAGATAAAATATGCATAGCTCATGAAGACATAAATGAAGGCAAGATCTTTCTGAATAGAATCCTCAGTGGCACAAGAAAAAAAAAAAATACCAAGAATCAACAAATGGGATTATATCAAATTTAAAAGCTCCTGTATAGCCAAGGAAACAAAAAAGTAGGGTGAAGAGGCCATCTACAGAATGAGAAAACATTGTTTTCTACCTATTCCTCAGACAGAGGGTTAAAATTAATAATATACAAAGAACTCAAAAAAATCAGATCCCTCAAAACAAGACCCAATTTAAAAATGAGCAATTACCATAAATAGGCACTTCTTACAAGTACAAATGGCTAATAAATACCTGAAAAAAATGCTCATCAGCACTGGCCATCAGAAAGGTGCCGTAAGATATCATCTTACCTCAGAAAGAATGGCTATTATCAAGAAACTCTAATAATAACAAAAACTAGTGATGATTTGGGTAAAAAGGAACTCTACTACATTGTTGGTGGAAATGTAAAGTGGTACAACCACTATGGAAATCAGTGTGGAGATTCCTCAAAACTAAAAATAGAAATTCCATTTGACTTGCTAGCCCTGTTCTAGATATTTTCCCAAAAGTGTTAAAATCAGCAGATTACAGGAGTACATGTATCCTCAATTTTATAGTAACACAATTTATAATAGCTGGATCTTGGAAATAGCATATATGTCCATTTAACAGATGAATGGATAAGGAAAATGTGTTTATGCACAATGAAATGCTATTCTGTTATAAAGATAAATTTGGGGGCATTCATAGGTAAATGGATATGATTCGAGAACATAATGTTGAGTGAAATAATCTGACAAGTTCAAATATCATATTTTCTCTTATATGAAAAGCACAAAGAACAAAATGGAAGAAAATAGGAAATAAGAGGTTCAAGTACTTCCCCAAATTACAAATTCCATTGTGTAAAATATATATGCTAATTGGTTTCATTTATACTACCAATTCATTTTTGTTGTTGTTGTTGTTGTGCCAGGAATTGAACATGGAACCTTGTGCTTGTGAAACACTGAAGTAAATCCCCAGAAGTTCATCTTAGTGTATTGAAAATAAAGATTTATTATTATCCACTTGTTTCTTTTATGTAAAACTCTTTTTGGTTTATGTCTTGTACTCTGAGAAACTACTTTGAAGATAGCAGTATGCAAGATAACAATTACTGTTATTCTTTTATTACTTGATTATAAAATTCTTGATTTAAAAAAACCAGAATTATATATCTATATCTATATCTACATATATTGGTATATATACATATACATATGTGATACTGTGTATGTGTATTGTGTTGCTAACATATATATGTATATATAGATATATATTTTATATAATTTATATAATTAATATTTATATATTTATAAAATAAATATAATATATATACATATATTTCAGAGCTGTAAGATTTTTCTCAGTCTCCTGGTTTCATTTCAATATTCTTCAGATTTACTTTCTGATGATTTTTTTCCAAAAAGTTGTGACTTTGATATGGAAGTGAAGAAATTACTCCTGAATCTGATTCACTTGATTTTCAGTGTTACAATTCTTAAACATATATTCCAACTACCTTTAAACTGATTTTCTTGTGCAAGTAATTCAATTATATTGTTCAACCTAGAATTTTACTTTACTATTGTGCAAAAACAATTCATATCCAGTACAGACTATACTTTAAACTTCAGAATGTGGTATTTTCCCAGGCTATTTGTTATGGTTTGGATCTCCGTGTCTCCCTCGCCCTTCCCCTCTATCCCCTCATGCTGTCATAGGTGATGTTTTTCAGAGACAGCTGAACCTAGAGTGTGATGCTAGGATTAAGGCCATGTGATTACTAAGCCAGTACATTGACTGGTTTGTCACCACTATAATCTAGTAGTCTAGATAAGATAAAAGGGAGAGAAAGATGCTGTCCCTAGTTGCTTTTTCAAATTTCTGCCTATCTGCCATGCTATCCTGCTGTAAAGCCAGAAAACTATGGGCTAAAATCTCTTCAAGCTATAACCCAAATAAATCTCCCCTGCTCTAACTTTGGGTGTTAAGTATTTTGTCTTAATGATGAGCGAAAATTAACTGAGACATGACTGATACGCAGTAGTATATTCTCTGAAGATGGTAGGCAGAGAATAACTGATCCACAGTGTACTGTGTTGCTAAGCTATGATGTTCAATAGGTTAGGTGTAGGATGTCCACTTTCAACTAATATGTTCAACCTACTTTTAGTTTACTAGGTCATGACTCATTTTAAGTTGGAAAACATCTTCATAATTTTCACTGATAGTGTTTGTGTGTGTGTGTGTGTGTGTGTGTGTGTGTGTTCATGTGTGGTTTAAAGAGAGGATACAGGACCTCACACATGGTAGCAAATGATATACTACTGAATTACATCCCAAGATTTTCAAGGATTTTTTAAAAGCATTAACTGAACCGAGGTGGCCTGGACAATTATGGTGCTGCTGTTTCTTTACCAGTGTCAGGAATAGAGACCATGATTGTCAGATCCAAGTCTGGACAACTCTGTGAAAGATATCTCCACTAGAATATTTTGTGCCTATGAGCAACAAACTTACTGACTTTGACATAGCTGAAATGGTCAGAGGCTTACTATCTTGTATAACTAGAACTATCAGGAGAGAGAAGTTTGCTTCCTCCAGTGACATGTGATGTCATCAAGGACCCTCGTGTGTTGGTTGTTTCAGGTTCGGCAGCCATCATCCCTAGTTTGATGCCAGAGTCTGCTCTCATGAGCTTCTGAGGTTACACAAGTTCCAAGTATCACAAGTATGAAGATGACTAGGAAAGAAGAGAAGGGCATTGTCTTGTGAATTTTGTTCATTTGTTTTAATTCAATGAGGAAAGTCTTTCCTGAAAGCCCCACCATCAAATGAGGACTCAGTCAAGATACCAATGGCAAAACCAGTCACAGACAAAGTAGAGGAGTCTTCTATGATTGCTTGTGCTGTTGTCTTCCTGTGGACCCAGCACAACACCAGAAAGGGTGGGCTCGAGTCCAGCTCTCAGGTGTTCGGTAAACAATCTTGTGGCAGCAAGCAGGACCTGTTATTCATTTTTCTGTCTACACTGAACTTAGACCGCATACTAATGAGGTGCTAGAAAAGTTCCAAACATTGGAAAACAGCCCTTACCTTTATCCAGGCCTGTATCTGTAACAATTTGGGGAGAGGAGTAGGGTCATCTTACTGCTCACTGGGCTTTTTGCAGATAAAGAGTCTTTGGCTTTAAGTACCCTTTTGGAAATTTTGGAGAACTAGGCTAAAAAGTACTGGTGGTCCCATTTTCATTGCTGTTGTGAACTGCCTAAGACTGGCCAACTTTGTAAGAAAAGAAGTTTGTAAGGCTGGGATGTAGCTCAGTGGCACCATCCCTGCCTGGCAAACACAAAATCCTGAATTTGATTCCTAGTACCACACATGCAAAAAAAAAAAAAAACCTTTGTAAAATTTAGCTCAGTTTCTGAACATTCTAGGTTAAAAGGTCATATCTAACAAGGAGCTTCTTAGTGGCAGTCTTAAGGCTGTTCAGTGTATCAAAAGTTGAGAGAGAGAGTGTGGCTGCATGTGGAGTGTGTGTGTGTGTGTGTGTGTGTGTGTGTGTGTGTGTGTGTGTGTGTGTATCTTCTGTTTAGCTTCTTCTTTCTGCTATTTTTTCAGTAGTGGAGGTTAGTCCCAGTGGTGCTCTAACACTGACTTACATCCCAGCCCTTTTATTTTGAGATAAGATCTCACTAATTTCTGCAGACTAGCCTCGAATTTGAAATCTTGTCTCAGCCTTCAAAGTAGCTGAAATTTCAGGTATGCATCATTATTCCTGGTTCTTTTCTTCCTCATATAAAACCATCAAAATTCAATCATAGAAGCTCCATCCTGATGACTTCATTTCATTCTAATCACTTTCCAAATCCAAAGACCCCACCTCTAAACACCATAATCAAATTTTTCTACCCTTTCAGAACTTTTCATTGGTGACTAAATTTCAGCACACGAACTTCTGGGAGAAATGCAAACCATATCTACACTGTAACAAGAGATGAAAAACAGGAAGTCAGGAACTCCTGGAGGGTAAAAGTACAGTATCATCACCACTTAGGCTTTTGTTGTTATCAGGACTAGGATTGTCACATCATCATCATCAGACAGCTTTTACGAGACACACGAGTCCACAATGACAGAGTCATCTGAATCAACATGACTTCAAGTTTTAAGTGCTATAGTCCCCAACCTTTTCTTCATAAGAATATGCCTGATAAGGAGTATTTACAGGAGGACCCAGTTCCAAGTCCAAAATGCTGTTTGGGTTTAAGCCCAGCACCTGGGCTGGCTGTGAGTTATGCTCAGTTCCATCCAGATGCCACCCCATGAATGATGATACCTCTCCTTTTTCTTGCACAAGTAACAACACACCAGAGGAGGATAATACCAGAGCTGAAAGCTATTGTTTTAAGATTAATAATCCATAAGAATTAATTATACAGACAGGAGTTTAGCTCAGTGGCACTGCATTTGCCTTGTAAGCACAAAATCCTGAGTTTGATCTTTTCTATCAAAAAGGAAAAAGTATTCATTATACAGACAAAAATGCTGGTAATGTACAAAATAAGATCCTTTTTAAAAATGAATACACGAATTTAGCAAAGCTATTATTTACTTTCCATAAGCCAGCTCTATGGGAAAGAAAACAAAGCAGTATAGATAGGATGCCTTTCAGAACAAGAAAAATGTCATCTTTTCTTAAAAATTCCAGAAATGCCTACCTGTTTATGTGTATTCCATGGTCTTAGCATGTACAACTGTAGAGCTAGATTGACTGGCAATCTTTGCCATCAGCAACTAAGTCATTCTAAAAAAAGTTAGATGATCTGTTATATTAAAATTAACAAGCATGCAACCAATTTTACTGCCCAATCATTAGTGAATATTATTCGCCTTTCTTCTTATTTAATAGTTGTTCAGGAAGAAGGGGGGAAATGCACTATCCTAAAGAAAATATTCACTAAATCTCTATTCTGGTCCTGTTACTATTTCAAATAGGTCTGGAGTTTTTTATGCTTTTTATGCTGCATGCAATAAATAAATCCTTAATAAAATCATAAATAATATAATTTCTTATTATGAGTCAGCCTGTTTGGGTATAATATTGCTCCAAAATATAATTACATGTTATAAGAATATTTTCTAATGTACCCTCACCTTTAGCTACATATTCTGTAGCACAAATAGAACAGGAAATATGATTTGCTGATAAACTGGAATTATAACATGGAAATTTACAAAGGATAGATCACTCATTCTTCCATTTTCTCTCATGTATAATCTATAGATTTACTTCTTATTTTTAAAGATTTTTCTAATAAGTTTAAAAGTTTCAAACCAGACAACACATTTATATAAAGCTATTAATTTTCAGAGTCTTTTTGTCCCAAGATTTTAAAACATACAAACTTCAGATGTAAATTTCATTCAGTCCCTTTCAAGGTGATTGTAATCATAGAATTCCTTTGCTATGTGCCTTGCCTCATTGTATTTCTGCAAACTTTTGGAGTAAATACTTCTTAAATAAAATTATTTTTTTTTAAAAAGCCCCTAGTTTCTTTTTGTGTGCTGGGATCACAGAAGAGACTCTCATGAGGAGGGCAGAAACCCTTCACTTGTGTTGATGGTGAAAGAGTGGAACACGGAAATTTCTCCTCTTACAGTAAGCAGCGCACCTCCTTCCCTGGCAGCCCAAGCTATGCTAACTTCTGTGGTCTTCCTACTCTTCAGTGCGGGAAAGGGGCTATTGGCCCAAGAGTCACTCTTTGGTAATGATTATAAACTATTAAAGTTTTACCTATCATGTAACACCAATTATTATGACAATAACAATACAGTACCATTACAACATAATACCTAGATAACATTTTGTGTTATAACATGAAGGTGCATGCACCTTAGTAGCCCAAAATATTTTAGGTAAGAACTTCTAAAACACTGACAGCTGTAAAAAAGTAACCTTACCTAACTTCTTTTGCTAACTTAATCAAGACTTTCTAAAAAATATAACTGTCATGAATCTCCTCTACAAGAGGTTTACAACCAGAATGGAACTATCCATTAGCACTGGGATGAATAAATGCTTAAACTATACAAAACTACTATATTTTCCACTTCTCTTGTACAGATTTCCTTTCTCCAGCAATATCATCTCAACTCTTAGAACAGCCCTATTGTATTCCCATTTCTAGGAGAGGGAAGTGAGTCTTGGGAAGTTAGGAACATTTCCCAAGATCACACAGTAGTTAAATAGCAGAGGAAGCTTTGAACACTTAATACAAACTATCAATGTCCTGAAACAGTCAGGCATTGATTTTATTTCCCCCTTCCCTTGGATGTTTGGAGCTAAGTGACAGAGCTGTATCACAATTTGGAGGCAGAAGCTTGGTTCTAAATGAAGGTTTCACAGAGTTCATACGAGATTGAAAGCCAGTTAAACATAGTACCTGGGATCAGTCACCAAGATGAGGAGGAAAAGAAAAAGAGATGATCATGCACCTGTTTAAAGGTCCTGAGGTCTCCTGAGAGGCTGTTCTTGGATCAAAATTTCTAAGCTTTTTCTTGCTCTTGACACTCAACAGAGGTAAGAATTTTAGGCACAAATACCTCATTAGCCTTTCTCCCCTTGAATATTCACTGGAATGGACCTCAGTGTGAGATGTGATTTTAAGAACAATCCTTGATCTGCTCACATTTATTTAATTGCAATGATGATTCCTATTAATAAAGTCCCTACAACTTTCTTATTAATAGTACATGTGTGACCTCTACCTGGAGTACAATAAGTCAATCATTTGGTCAAGAAAAGTGCCTCTTTGAACTATGGTGTATCTAATGCCAAAGAGAATGAATGGCTACATTGGTTGGAAGCCACTGTCTCCTCTCTCAGAGACCAGACCTGATCTCTGTGACAGTCTTCTCATAGGTCTCCTTCCTTTCCACCTTGAAATGAAAAGCACCAGCATGTGAGGGAACCATTTAGCAGAGAGTTATTATCTATTTTACTAATCTTGAATATAGAGGGAAAATTATAGTCAATAAAATTATCAATTATTATTTTATTATAATTAAATATTATAATATCAAATATTTAATATTTAATAATATTAAATATTATAATGTCAATATTATATTATCAATTATATTATTCATATTTGCCTGCACATACATCCAAAGATCCATTATCAGAAATAAAGAAGAAAACATGGGAAATTCTTAAACTGAGCAATGGTTTCATGGCCAGTCCTTGTGGCTGCCTTTGCAGAAGCAGCTATCATGTGCCTGAGCAATCAAATAGAGACCTATGACCTTTCTCTTCAGGTATACCCTTCCTGCTGTCTCTTTTTTTCCTATGGTCAAGAGAAAGATAACGGGATGATTTTTTTTTTTTTTGGAAGAAAAAAGAATAAAAGGCAAGTCTGTAAGTTATATGCTATTTAAATAAAACTTTAAGGGAGTTTTGTTTAGATATTACAATTATGAGATAATCTTCAGTATTATTTAGGGTTTATAACATCTTGACACATCTTTATTTGATTTATTTTAGTTGTCTATCTGCTATTTCACAAGGAATGTAGAATACATTACTGAAGAAAGAGGCAAAATTTCATTTCTGAATTCGGGAAGGGTTGAGATGAGGGATGACAAGTGAACTAATCAAATTTTTATAAGTCAGTTCACTGAGAAAAATATCTAAATCTCTAATATTATAACAGTATAATCAAATCTCTATTGACATGTTCTAAAATTAAACTTAAACTACTAAAAGCATGGTACTTTTCTAAAAGATCTTTGGTACCCTTGAAAACCAAGGTAGACTGTTAGATAGCTGCTTCTCTGGCCCATCAAGTGGTCATTGTCCTTGCAAGAGAGGCCCGCACTGCTGGCCTTCTCGGGTTTCTCTTCCCAGAGACAGTAGACAATCCCTCCCTGAAAGGTGGTGAGAAAGAGCTTCTCTCTCAAGTGAAAAGGAGATGGGAAGTGTGAGGTAAGGTCAGGGAGCACTCTGGCAAAGCCAGGGGCCGAGCTTGAAACCCGTCCAGCAGATATGGGTCAGTGTAGACTGTTCTTCAAAGAGAAACACTCAGCCTGAACATCCTCAAATTTCAGGAAAACCAAAGTGCCTTCCTATTTACTTTGAGAAATCCACTGTTTAAATAGCAGCATGAGGTTTTGTTCTGACTAAACCTTTCTCGGCCACAAAAGCCATGCCTGAGTGAATCTGTTTAAATGGGGGCTGGTCATCTCCTTGGTGATTTCTAAGATTCCTTCCTCTGTAAAGTGATTTCCTTGCACTCTATCAAGGGAAAGTGTGCCCTTTCTGAATTCTTTCCACACTTTGGTCTCACTGCTAAGAATTTACTCTGTCATACGCATTCACTGTATCAGGTTTTGGGGTCATGAAGTGTGGTAGGATGTTGCTATTGACAGTGCATTGGAAAGGGAGCATACAGTAGCCCAGGTATAAACCCTTCACAGTGGAGTAAAGTGGTAGGAGTCCAAACAAAGGTAGGAGTCGCAGTAGTTATGTATGAAAAGGAAGTGAAAACTAATCCAACAGACATTTCAGGAAGAAAATCCCTAGAACTTAGTTTTGACTATTTATTCAGACCTGACACAAAGGGAGAGGTAACTTTAAATGGTGGACAGATGATGGCACCACATACCAAAGTAGGGACTATAGAAAATATGAAGTTTCAAGGAGTGAAGTGGTTAAAGGTTCTGCGTATTGGCTGGGGACTTAGCTCAGTGGATCTGGCATCTGTCTGGCAAGCATAAGGTCCCAAGTTCAATCTCCCAGTAGCCACATACCACGTGCTAGGTGTGGTGACTCATGCCTATCAGCAGTTGGCACCACATACCACATACTACATACCACATACCACAGTGCAGGTTGTGTTGGCCCATGCCTGTAATCCCACCACTGGGGAATCAGAGGCAGGATGATTGCTGAGTTCAAGGCTTGCCTGGGCTACATAGTGAGCTCAGGGCCAGACTAAACTACAAAAGTGAGACCCTATCTCAAAAAAAAAAAAAAAAGAAGAAGAAGAAGAAAAAGGTTCTGTGCATGTAGGGAATAAGCCATGGAGTATAAGACTGGAGCTCAGAGAGGTCAGGGCTGGAACGCAGACTGAGCAATATGATCTGGGTGGAGACAGCTTCTTAGACTTCTCTACAGAGGCTGGAATTGGCACCATCAGTGCCCCGCAGCATTACTTCACACTGTGTTCTCCTTTCGTGCTTCTACCCAGGGCCTACGCATGGCCCTGCCCACGCCCAGGCCCTGTGGATTTCTTCAATTCAGACTTTCTCAGGTCTGCACAGCAAACTGTGGCTCTTCCTGTCTAACAGATCCTCCTTTCTTCTGAATCTCCTTTTGCAAGTGTCTGGTTGGTATGGAGGTTTTAAGTCTCTCCTGTCAACTCTTGCTTCTCTCCTTGGTCCCTGATTGGCATTTCTCCCATTAAAACTTTCATATATCTCTCCCACATTATCTGTTTCTTGGAGAATCTAAACTAATAAAGACAGGAGGGTGTTAAATAAAAGAATAAGAGTAAGCTGGATAGTCCAGGAAGATATATAGAAGGGAAGAAAAAATGATCAAAACATTAGAATTACTAGTAACCATTGAAGAATGGTAGTGATGAACCATTAACATTTAGGTAGTGATAAGGTAGTGATAACATTACAATGAACCATTAACATTTAGGTAGTGATAAGAGGGGCTACTGTGGCTAGAGTGTCTTTGCTTGAATCAGATTCCTCTAAGCTGTTTGGATAGCTTTTCCAATCCTCACTTTCCTAGTCAGTGGTGGTAGCAAGGGCACAACAGTATTCACTAAAGATTTGTTGTTATATTGAAGTGAGATAATATATGCAAAGGACATAGGAAAACACCTACACATATCAAGGTCTGAGTGAAAGATGGTTTCTGTCATCGGGTGCAGTGGATAGGGAGCCAGGAGAGGTCAAGGATGGGAGAGAAGGACTCAGGTAGCTGTACCACAAAGTTAAGGAAACAGAAGTTTCTAGAAGGGTAGTAGTTTCAAAAGCCAAAGAGAACTGAGAACAAGGCAAAGTAACATCTTACAGGCATGGGACTGAATGATGACTTTGTCAAGAGCCATTTTAGAGGCCTGGGAAAGATGGAAGCAGAGAACAGTGGCTTGAGAAGTGACTACTGGGTGAAAAGTGGAGGGAGGGAGCAATTTCTGCCCCATCTACAAGCTGGGCTTTGAAGTAAGAGAAAGAGGAATGGGGAAGGGGTCATTGTCATCCCAGAGCCCAGGGGACTTAAACCTCAACATATATAGGAAGTAATCTACGCTAAGACAGAGGAAAATAAGGTTGTGCATGCAGGAGGGCTTGACGAGGCATGAAAGGGTGGGCTCTGGAGCAGAGAAAGAGAGCAGGCCAGCAGGAAGGATGGGTGATGATCTGAGACTCAACAGGCAAAGAGAAGAACAGACAGAGGTCAGAATGATATACGAAAAATATAATTCCAACATACCAGATGCCAGATGTGATGAATCTGTGTCCCCTGAATACTGGAGAATGACTTCCAAGAGATGGAGGAGGTTAAGAGTAGGAATTAGTAAGAGAAAGCTCTTGGGAGAGAGCAAGGGTCGTGAATGAGGAGGCCACAGAGGCTCTTTTTCAGGCTCTTTGTCTTATTTAGCTACATCACGATATGGGTATAACATAGGTCAAACTATAATCAACCTATAGGTTTACAAGTATAGTCACTCAGCTAACATTGATCCAGTTGAGAAGTGAGTCACGTAGCAAGAATACATGGAAAGAGCAAAGGAATGTTTGGAAAGGGAGAGGGTGTGGGTCCACATGTTCTGGTCATCCACTTATGCATCTGATGCCTGTCTGGGCCCAGTGGTCCAGATGGTGCTAATTACAGTATAGTCACAAATCACTGCTTAATTCCAGGGAGACAGGGAGGCCTGTCTATTGCTTTTCCATCCTGAGGCCTGGTTATCTTCAGCTTTGCCTCTTGACACAATTCTGATGTCTTTTGGGGCTGATTTCCTTGAAGATCCTTCTCTGATTATATGTTAATTTCTACATAACTTAGCTGCCTTTAGTAAGAAGACAGAAATATAAAGTCATATCCAAGTGGTGGCTTGTATTTTATTCTCTAAAAAAGTCACAAGGCTGCAAAAGTGGAAGAGGCCAGAGGTGAGGAAGGCAATTTGAGAAAGTGGGAAAAAATACATTTCATTGAAATGTACATTTCTTTTGGCCCAGCAAATTCTCACTGAGTTCCTTTCCTATGGAGGTTGAGATATGCTATGGGGGTCTGAAATGATCAAGTTCTAGAAGAACAATCAATAAATATTGTCAGATGAATAGACAACATAGACCCTGCTCTCTGGTCAGTTGTATTCTGTAGTAATGCTTTTCCCAACAGGGTTTTTTAAAATTGAGGATATTCTTACATAGTTAAGTCCTGGATCAGCATAACTCCAAAAAATGTTACAAAACAGTGACCAGACAAGAAAGGCCAGGACTATTTTATTTACCCCAAACAGAAAAGCTGCTTACAAAATTATGACTAATTGAGAAATGAGATGTAGTCAGACAAAAGTACTTGAAGCTCTAGTCTCTAACATTTTTAACAGAGACCTTTCTGAGAGTTAGAATTGATGTATAGATTGTAGAATTGGGGTGTAGTTATGTTATTTATAATATCTGAGTGAAAATGAATGCCAAAATGTTTTATTAAAGAATTTAAAATATACTCTCCAAGTCTT
>PVIR01023360.1:0-27287 GCA_004026965.1 Petromus typicus | reverse complement strand
GTCATCACGGCAACGCTGCTCATCAATGCCTCAGTCATTCCAGCTCAACCCAGTGAATGCGCAGCGTGGCTCATGCAGAGCAGGTGCCAACAATCAGGACTTGAACTCAGGTCTGTCAAGGGTATCCAAGTGCTAAAACATGGGCCGGGGAGTTAGCTCAGTGGTTCCGGCGCCTGTCTTGCAAGTGCAAGGGCCCAGGTTTGATCCCCGGTGACCACATACCATACTGGGCGTGGAGACCCACACCCAGCAGCAACCAGTACCACATACCACAGTGCCGGGCGTGGTGGCTCACGCCTGTAATCCCAGCACTCGGGAGGCAGAGGCAGGAGGATTGCTGTGATGTGAGTTTGAGGCTGAGCTCAGGGCCAGCCTGAACTACAAAGTGAGACCCTGTCTCAAAAAAAACCTTAAAAAAAAAAAAAAAAACCAAGTGCTAAAACAACCAGTAGGGCTAACGTGCTGTGAAATCAGTGAAGGGATCAGACCCATCATGCTCTTTGTAAATAACACAGGGTAAAGAAAGAGCAGTCCCACGGCCTGTGGAGGACTGATGGTGCGCTTGAGGTGGGCAGCAACATGGAGCGAGTGTCTTCTAACTGTACAGTAAACGCAGCTAATGCCCCCAGTCTGTGTGCCATGATTCTCAATCGGTACCACTCCCTTCAGAGAGGTATCAGGCTCCACCATAATCTGCCCACCATCCCCAAGAACTACTTTTTTCTACATTTCACTCAACCAGATGTCTAAATGACATGCTCATACTAGGTTTTATTTTACTAAATAGTTGCAGAAAATAGTTGCAGAAAATAGTTGCTAGACTTTTATAGCCAAAATCTACACACTTCACTAGGTGTGGCAGTGCACACCTGTGATCCCAGAACTCCAGAGGCTGCAGCAGCCCTGACTACACAGCACAAACATCCTGAGACCCTGTCTTGAAGACCTACCCAAACCATACCAGACCAAAACACCTCACTCCGCAAGTCAAATGTGAACCTCCCCGACGGCCGACTCTGCTCTGCGGGCTGAGCTTTACTGTGCCTGACGCCTACTCTCAGCAGCTACAGCCCACACTTACAGGGTGTTTTTCAGAAGCAAATCACATTGCAGGCACTTTCTGTAGCTTGCCCCGTTTGACTGTTACAACAGCTCTTTGACAGGTGCTACAGGCAAGCAGCACAGCAGGGAGCAGACCCGCAGGACACAATCCAGCTCTGGTTACTGACCGTGTGGCTTCTTTCCGTGGGACCCTGTTTTCTCAATGGTGTGAAAAGGAGACACCCATGCTCCCTTAAGGACCTCTTCCAGTCTAACTTTGGATACAGAACGATCTCAAAAGTAATTTCACGATAGCACAAGCATCCTGTGTCCTAAGCTCCTGCTATCCGCCCTACTATGTAGCCTGAGGGTCTTTTCCATGTTAGGCCGTTCGGAGCACCTGGCCCACCGCTGACCTCCGCACAGGCTAGGGTTATATTACAGCCTCCCGGAGCATGAAGCACAGCCACCCACCTCACACGGCAAGAGCACGAGAGCAGCGTGAGTCCTCCAGGCACCGGTGTGTCACCGCCCAGCTCCTGCAGCTCGGCAGCCAACACAGGAAGGATTCACAGGCCAGAGAAAGGAGTTCCCAGAGACAGAGGCCAGGTGAGGGACATCTCTGAGAAACAATGGGCACGGAGGCTGCCAGCTGTCCCCTCAGGCGCTGAGCCCTTCTGCTCAGTGCGCTCCTGGGCCAGCACCTCAGACAGACCTCTGTGCTTGCCCTCTCTGAGGGCCTTGGAAAGGACAGGGATGACAGGGGATTCTAATCCCACCGAGTGTGTTTATTTAGTTTTTACTTTTACTAGTCCGCGTGTGCAGTACATAATAGTTACATTCGTCATAGGATTAGGGTTCATCATAGACACATCTAATTTTTATTATGTCTCCTTTCCACAGAATTAACTGTCTAGAATAAGAGGAACCCTCAGTTTCACCCTGTCTTTTTCTCCCTGTTAACTGTAATAACATGTAACTAGTTTCAAATAACAGTGCAGCTTACTACTCTGACAAAAGGTAGACATATTATTAGTATTGTGTGAATTTTAATAGTCACTAAATCTTTGTTAAGGCCAGGTATTGTGGCATACACCTATAATCCCAGCATGCATAAGGCTGAGGCAAGAGAATCACTGCAAAATCAAGACCATTTTTGGTTACATAGTGACTTCAAAACTGGTCTAACTATATGGCAAAAACCTGTCTCATGGGCCGGAGATTTAGCTCAATGGTTCCAGCGCCTGTCTTGCAAGCGCAAGGACCCGGGTTTGATCCCCGGTAACCACATACCTATACTGGGTGTGGAGACTCACGCCCAGCAGCAACCAGTACCACATACCACAGTGCCGGGCGTGGTGGCTCACGCCTGTCATCCCAGCACTCGGGAGGCAGAGGCAGGAGGATTGCTGTGATGAGTTTGAGGCTGACCTCAGGGCCACCCTGAACTCCAAAGTGAGACCCTGTCTCAAAAAACCTAAAAAAAAAACCTGTCTCAGGGCCAAGGATTTAGCTCAGTGGTTCCAGCATATGCCTGGCAAACAGAAGATCCTGAGGTCAATCCTCAGTACTACATACCACAATGCCAGGGATGGTGGCTCATGCCTGCAATCCCAGCACTTGGGAGGCAGAGGCAGCAGGATTGCCTCAGGCTGGCCTGGGCTACATAGTGAGTTCAGGGCTAGCCTGAACTACAAAAGGAGACCTTGTCTAAAAAAAGAAAAAACAACAAAAACAAAAATAACACTGCCACCACCACCAACAACAAAAAACTTTGACAAAAGGAAATTTTTTGGGGGGTGGAGGGGACCAGGGTCTTGCTTTGTAGTTCAGGCTGGTCCTGACCTCAGCCTCAAACTCACAGCAATCCTCCTGCCTCTGCCTCCCGAGTGCTGGAATTACAGGCGGGAGCCACCACGCCCGGCACTGTGGTATGTGGTACTGAGTGCTGGTGGGTGTGGGTCTCCACACTCGGCTTTGTTGTATGTGGTTACTGGGGATCGAGCCAGGGCCCTTGCACTTGCAAGGCAGGTGCTGGAACCACGGAGCTACATCACTAGCCCTGACAAAAGGAAATATTAACCCCTATGTTATAAACAAAGAATGATGGCAAAGGGAAAATGAACCGAGAAGAAAAACAATGAGCCAAAAACAGAGCAGGCTTACAGTAATTTTTATAGCACCAGGCCATAGTTTAATCATGAGAGCTAGAAAACTGATTCTAACACTGCCTTGTAGCTATTATCTCTGTGCCGGTTTATGATGAAGTTAAATGAAATAAACCCCAATTATTCTGCTAAATGGCTGTCTTCAGTCACCTCAAAGCACTGCACAGTGCCCCCATCAAGCGCATGAAGCCCCGACTCAGCTTGACATCTAAAACTCTTAGCTCTCCTACCCTGAGGCAAGCCTTCTGACCCGCGCCACTCTCCCCACCATTCTTCGGACATCTGAAGTTACCTCCACACCTGGGTCCCCAGCAAGCATCTTTCCTCTCAGAACCTTGGCCCCGACTCTCTGCACATGTCATCTGTCCACACTGTACCTGTCATTCAGGGCGCCACGGCAGCCCTCGGTCCCTGCGCAGACAGCCCCGCCTTGAACTGAACCGCTCTCCGGAAGACTGATGTGGGCTTCCCTCCCACTGTCCACTCAGTTATCAAATGCCCTACACACACTCATCCTCTTTCTCCTACCATACTTCCAAGAGTGCTGAGTTTGGGCCGCCCCAGACACCCCGCCACAGGGCAGTTCATCAGTAGTTATTACCACATGAAGAGAACTTACAGCAGTTTACACAAAACCAGCCATATTTTTTTTCCTGAGTATGTATTTGTTACAGGATAAACTAAATATCAGAGTCACACATGACACATTCTATGTCCATTTAACCACAGATTTTCTCTCTTTTTTTGCAGTACTGGGGATCACACTCAGTAGCGTGTGCTTGCTAGGCAAGTGCTGTGCCGCTAAGCTAAATTCCCAGCCCCAGCCATAAATTCTTTTAGGAAGATCTTAAGGAATTGGAACTGTTTACTCATTTGGATGTTATAGTTGAGTAAATAAATGCATTTGTACAAATCTAACACCACAAAAATACAAACTTGTTACACAGCCAATCTGAACTGGGTTTCTCTCTATCCTAAATTATAGTAAACAGAAACACTGACGAACCAACAGAGGAAATCAAAGCCAGAACTCGGCTTCACAGGAAACTATGCCACCCTGCGCTCAGTGCTGGTTACAGCAGGAAACCAAGGGCTGGCAGCACCCTGTGGCTGAGCCACGCTGTCAGCAGGGCAGCGGTGATGGCACGCGCATGCACGAGGGTACGATGACCACAGACGTAACTGAGACTGCACAAGCGTCACTGTGGACCAGATCCCAGCTGAAAACCCAGAGTGAGGAGACGCGGGCCTGGCCCCTTGCCCCAGCAACGTGCGCCTTCACAGAACACGTACCTGGCCTGCGCCTAGGCACTGAGTTAGATACAACAGATACTATTTCCTTCAAATGGCACAGCAACCTTTAAAACAAGAATCTCAATTAGGTATTTTAGTGCACACTTATTAACCCAGCACTCTGGGAGGCTGAGGCAGGAAGAATTACAAGTTCAAGCCAGCTTAGATAATTTAGCAATTTAGTGAGACTGTGTCTCAAAATTAAAAAAAAAAAAAAAAGGGCTAGGGATATAGCTCAGTACCAAGGTCACAAAGTTCAAAGAAAAGAAAGAATAAAAAACCAAAAAACCTAGGACTGTCCTCCCCAAACCACTGCCACTGAAAAATTGACTATTTTTATAGATTTTAAGTCAAAGAAGGCTTAGAGGGTTTGACTTTCATAAATGCACCCAGCTATTAAGTAATGATACTGATATTTGAATACTGAGTTGCTGAATTCCAACGCTCATCTTCTTTCCACTGCACTAGTTGCCGCACACCTATTCTAGGTAATCAATCAAGAATCCTGGCCAGGGGCCGGGGAGTTAGCTCAGCGGTTCCGGCGCCTGTCTCGCAAGCGCAAGGACCCGGGTTCGATTCCCCGGTAACCACATAACAATACTGGGTGTGGAGACCCACACTCAGCAGCAACCAGTACCACATACCACAGTGCCGGGCGTGGTGGCTCACGCCTGTAATCCCAGCACTCGGGAGGCAGAGGCACGAGGATTGCTGTGATGTGAGTTGGAGGCTGAGCTCAGGGCCAGCCTGAACCACAAAGCGAGACCCTGTCTCCAAAAACCTAAAAAAAAAAAAGAATCCTGGCCAGAAGTGCTGGGCCTGGTGGAACACATTTGTAACTGAGGACTCCAGAGGTCCAAGATGAGGTCACTAGAATCACAAGTTTGAGGCCAGCCTGGGCGACACAGGAGACTACCTTTCTGGGCATGGTGGTGCATGCTTATAATCTCAGCACTCAGGAGGCTGAGGCAGGAGGATTATCACAAATTCAAAGTTGTCTGGGCTAGGGAGTCCAGGGCCAGTCTGGACTACAAAGTGAGAACCTGCCTCAAAACAACACACTATCTCAACCTCTCTCTCATACACCTCCCCCCAAAAATAGCAACATAGTGATTACAAGAAAATAACTGTGAGGTTGAATCTAATATTGGAGGAACAATAAACTAGTAAAACTTTCTGTAAAGTGATTTTACAATAATCAAAAGTCTGTCTTTACATAAACTTTGATCAAGTAATTTTATTTTTAGAACTCTACTGGGTAAAAAGGATATACACCAAGAATAAGCCACAAGAACATTCACTACAGTGCTACTTGGCTTAAAATTTAAAACAGATTAAATGACTAACAAAAACATTGTACAATTAAGAATGGTTAAGGATGGTAAATTTTATTTTACCATCTTATTTTTACCACAAATAAAAAAGTTTTATATTTAAAAATTGGACACATATATACAAGTTAACTACAGAGCCATTAAAGATACAACTAATGGAAGGATACTTAGTAACCTATGTTCATAGTACTAAAATGTTATGTGACACGTATGTTATGTTAATATCTTTAAAAGTGTGTTAACTTCCCGAAGAAGGAAGAGCGATGTTCACTTACTCTCTTGTTCTGATACACTCTGCCTCAGGCACAATCTCGTCCAACCCTCCAAACTTCATCAAGTGGGATGAGCAGATCTATGCAGAAGTAGAAACCCCGATACTCATGGCAATGAGGTCATTCATATAGGCAGCCTGCGACTGTATATTTAAAAATAGCAACAGGGGCTGGGGCTGTAGGTCAGTGGTTCTAGCACCTGCCTTGCAAGCACAAGGTGCCAAGTTCAATCCCTGGTACCAAAAATAAAAGAAAAAATCTGCTAAAATATTAACAGTCCTTTTCACACAATCTTCTTTCTTATCATATTTTACGGTATGTGGCCTTCATCCATGTGGCCTAATATCATCGTTTCCTTCTGTAAGGCAAAGTAACATATAACCTTAAAGGCAGTGTGACTAAAGGTGCTTCTAGGAATGCAGGGCGAGATGAATGTAAGGATCTGACAGGCCTGGGAATGATACTAAACGCAAGGATGCAGAATGCTCCTATTCGGAAGAACAAAATCTGTGTCCATCTGTCCATCTGTCTTCCAGAGCACTTGTCTGTCCAGCAGCCATCCTGTCTACCCCATCCATCTATATCAAGAGAAAGGAAAAGTCTTGAGATGTTCACAATCTATGAAGAGGTATAATTGCATTCTTCCAACTTTTCTGTGGGACTGAAATTATAAAACATTAATGGGGTAAACTATAGTTTCTCTTCACAAAAGAAACTGCTTATTAAATGCAAAGTATAAAAGAACTTTCTAGATGTTAAGACTTTAGGCACTAACATTCAATTAATTTCCCTCAAGTATATATGTTTGGTAAGTGGGAAAATAAAATAGGGAGACTTCCCATTAACTTACAGTGCTCATCTCCATGTATAATTGGTTGTGCTCCCAAAGAGCATACATTTTGAAATGCAAATGATGATCAGACTTAGGATAAATACTACTTCCTTCTGAAGCGCATGACTCATGGCTAGATCACCAGGCTAGCCTACCGAAGGTCTGCTAACCCTTCATGGCCATTACTGACTACATTAGGAAGCTAGTCTCAGCTGTGGGTTCAGAAGGGGCACAGTCCAAGCTCTACATAAGTCCTAGTTGATATTCTCAGAGAAAAAATTTTGGGCAATGACTCACTGCTGTGTGTTTGCAACGTTTTTCCAGTGTCCTTCCTGTCCTGCTCTCTTTAGCTCAATGCAACTCTAACCTGCATGATATGGTATGCTGCCCAGAAATAGCTGGCTCTGGCTCACACTGTTTGCTTTCTCCACAACATTTGCATTAAAGACTGCATATTTTCTAGTCTGCTTAGTACAGACAAGGGTGACAGACAGAATAAGGGTTTGCTGACCTCTTTTGCCTGTTATAACTAGTTTTCATAGCGCAGTATTCAAACACTCATTTCCTCAGAGCAGCTGTTCCAAGCTTTCCTAGAAGTTAAGAAAACTGAGCCAACTGCACATGGCCTAAGCTAGGTACCAAGGCTTACGTTCTCAGTTCACCTTTCCCAAAGGGCTTCCGGCTGATGGCGTTCTAGCAAAAAGAACAGTCACCCAGGCAGGCAATGCAGTGTTCTCCTGGTGATGTACCTGGTAAGCAGACGTTTGAGTTTCAATGTAAGTGGGACCTGAAAGCTTTAGTTCTTAACCACTACATGATACTGTGCTGGTGGGAAGGAATCATCAGACCTAACCAAAATACGGCCATCAGTTCAGTACTTGTTGGAAACCAGAGTTGAATATGCATTTATCAATCCAAATGAGTCTCTAGCTGATATGATTTTAGTCTGGATTGAAGGGAACTTACTCAGTGTGTGAAGTGAGTATTTCTGGTGTGTGATGCCCCAACTATGAAGCAGCTGACTGCCCAAGTAGCACCTGGCTCTGTTTGTCTGTATCGAGATCCTAACCTTCCCTCGAGTGAGTCCACGCTGATATAATGTCTCATGGCTTGGGGTCCAACACATGTTGCCTGAGCTTTGAAGCCACGTGCTGAGCCAGTCATTTTACAGATGAAAAAATAGGTTTGGGACTTGTCCTGTGGCACATGGCCTAGAAATGACAGAATGGGTCCCAAAACTAAATGGTAAATCGGTAAGTTCTTTCCCTGGTACTCTACCCTCACTCCTCCTACCTTCCTGAACTCATTAAACTGGGTTATCAGTTGAATCTCTCCCTCCCTCTCTGCCTGGGTCAGAAACAGGATCTGGAAGGAGAGCTAGCATGTTGGCTGGAGGTCAGAAAGATTTCACAAAGCTTTGTGTGGGACTGCTTGTTAATCAGATCCCTGGAGATCACCAGTTTTGGTCCATTTGTTTTTAAATTGAATTATATTTTAATTCAGTGAGATGTAACCAACTAACAAATATACTCTTGCTTTAAATAATTTATGGCCAAGTGCTTAAAATGCATTTGAAGAACTGGGATAAAACTGTGATACTAGTGCCGGGCGTAGTGGCTCATGCCTGCAATCCCAGCACTCGGGAGGCAGAGGCAGGAGGATTGTGATGTGAGTTTGAGGCTGAGCTGAGGGCCAGCCTGAACCACAAAGCGAGACCCTGTCTCAAAAAACCTAAAAAAAAAAAACAAAACTGTGATACTAGCTTGATAGTTGTTAATCCAAATGCATCCGTTAAATTGGTAGAACCTCAGTTGCTGTCAAAGGAACGATGGCTCCTAACCCCTTGCCCCTATCTTCTTTGCTCCACAAGTGTGCTAAGACACACTCATCTCTAGCCCCACAAACAGGAGTCTCCTGGGCACTCACCGTCAGGTGCAGGACCCACAGGCCCTGCTGTGCCGGAGAGCTGAGGCCGGGAGCCTGTGGTACTTAAAGTCTAGTTGTAGGCCAGCCTGAACTACAAAAGCGAGACCCTGTCTCAAAAAAAAAAAAAAAACAACAACAAATAAAAACTAGTTGTAGAAAAGCACAATAAAAGGGAAAAAGACATAAAACTTGGCAAGTATTACCAAACAGGCTTCTGAGACAAAGAATAACAAAGGAAACCTAATTTCATACATAGTATTACAGTGTCTAACAACGATCAAAGATGTAGAGCTATCAGAGAAAACCTCTATAAAAATGACATTTATGCCTACACAAACAGTAACGAGACACCGCCAAGTGACGACCGGCAAAGGAGACTACAGCGGAGATCCTGAGTGGCAGAAAAGCAGCCCTGAGAGGCAGCTCATGGGGCTGGGCCTGGAGAACAGAGAGGTGGAAAAGTAAAAACCGAACATTGCCTGGTGAAACTCTACCTGATACGCATCTCTGCAGTGGCAAAGGAGTCAGAAAGAAAGCACAGGTGAGCTCCGCTCAGGCCAGGGCCTGGCAGGCCGGTCCTATTGCAGGCCCTCAGCCCAAGGTGTCATTTGGTGGCTGGCCTTCTACACCACCCATCCTGTCTCAGACATAGGAACTACTCTGATTTCTCATTCATCTGAGCAAAGACTGAAGTAACCACCGACAAACAAATGGAATGGTTTATTTACTAGGAAAAAAGTACAGCTTTTAGGTACACTAACTTTCATTTTCATGAATGAGTATCATTATTCTAAGTTTAATATTCCCACTTTTAAACATCCTTGGTCTAAAAGGGGGGCACACTTTATCATAATCAGATACAAAGATGAGATCAAAAGAATATACATGTTTTTCTGATTTTTTTTCTATACTTGTTCATAATGCAAAATTATCAGACCCCCTAGCTTTCGCTTTTTGAAAATAAATGAATTTTTAAGTCGGTCTTCCGCTCCATATATTAGCTCCGCCATTCTACCTTCCAATGATCTTTTCTTCTCATCCTCCAAAGAACTATCAGCACTCAGTCTACTCTGTCACTTCCTCCTTACTGGATAGCAGGGAAACACAGAAGGGCACCTCTGTCCCCTCCAGAATCTGCATCCTAGAAGTCGTCTCCACCGGCAATTATTCGACGGTTACTTATGTGTCAAGACTCATCAATATAAATGGGCAGCAGACCCACTGGCCAGCTTCTGAGAGCCTGGTGTCTATACAGAATGTGCTGCTGAATTAGCCCCTTTGTTTTGCCCCCTCTGCTTTCACTAAATGACTGGCTGCTTCTTTAGAAAATGTCCAAAAATAACAATAGCAGCTCACATTTGCATGCTCGGTGCCAGCCTCTGTTCAGACACATCATGTACATTAACTTCTCAAAACCACCCTTTGCAAAGTACTGAACTTCTCCCCACTGGGAATATGAAAAGGCCAAAGCAAAGTGGGGATATAATGCTTAGCAAGCCCTTGTTTTGAGTTCTCCTCAAACCTATTTTTACTATGGTTACAACTTAGAACAGTTGTCTTAGAACAGTTTAATATCAATTACTGAAATGCTTGGCCAGGGAGCTGAGAGAATATACTCAAGCCCATTGTACCTTGGGCCTGCCCTTTCATTTTCTGTGTGATCTTGGGTACAAAACTTAGCTGCCAGGATGCAGTTTCCTTTATAAAATGGAGATGAGGCAAATGTGGTAGCACAGGCCTGCAATCCCAGCATTTGGGAGGCCGAGGCAGGAGACTGGCGTAAGCCTTGGCTACACGGGAGATGAAGCATCTGCTCGCCTGGGCAGCTGTGAGACTGACTGGGTTGTGTACGTACTGTATGTGAAGCAGGGTTTGCTATCAGGTGTATACAAGTGCTAACTGTTGCTAACTCTATTACTGCCACTTTCACCTTGGCATTTAGCACAAGATGGCCCTATTCAATCTAGTCAGCAATGCTTTTCTTTTCCTCTAACATCTGTTACTTTCGTCGTCTGATTAACATAAGCTAACGATGAACTATTCTGAAAAAAAAAAAATACTCCCACCATGTTTTCTAACCTTATCACTTCTTTTAATTGTTATGTTTTGGTCTGAGGCAGGGTCCACTGGGTAGTCCAGCCTGGGCTGGCTCTTATCGCTTCTCCCTCCTATCTTAGGCAACAGGAAGGAGCTCTTTGGTGCTAACAGCACTGGCCCCGCGTTGTGGGTAAATTCCTAAGCCACCAGAGCCTTGAGCTTAATGCCAATATCTGTAGTACAATCAAAAGGGACAAACTAGACCCTCAGTTTTAACTTAGGTAAGAATTGGTACAGTATTTTTTTTTTTTTTAGAACAGGTTCTGCACTAATAAGTTTTACTTACACATCATAAATGACCTAAGGGTTATGTTTAAATATGAAGTGAAACAGTTCATTTGAATTTTGAATTTATTGATTAAATTTTGTCTTACTCTTTCATAGCAGTTTTGATAAACAAAGATAATATTTAAAAATGAACAGATTTAGAAACACCACACATTTATAATACTGAAATGTTTTAATGCTCTGACACCAAGATCACACCGTGAACTTCTCTGGAAGTGCTCAGAACTCAGTCCTGACACAGCGAGGCCCAGGTTCAGACCTGTTGGGCGCGGGGTGAGTCTGAGGGCGGTGACACTGCAGCCTCCGGGCTCCTGGCGACTGAGACCTCTAACCATCTGGCCACTCCACCCGCAACACCCCATCCAGAAGTCCAGCTGCAATGCTAACAGCAAATGACAGTGCAAGGAGGCAGATGCAGGAGGCAGGCGGACCGCAGTGAGCTTGAGGCCAGCCTGGGCTACACAGCAAGACCCTGTCTAGATGAACCGAAGGAAGAGACACACACACTTCCAGTATCATTTTGTAGGTCTTATATTTTCTCAGGCAACCAAATATCAAAAGTCTATTAAATCTACTTTAGCCTGGATATGTTGAATACTATGTAAAACAAAATAAAAGAGTGTCAGATGACTGTGTGTTTGTTTTCTTATTTCTGTTGAGTACAGTACTTTGCAACTAGCCAACAATAAGCATCAATAATGTATTATTTAACATGTTAAGAGTTATTTATTTAATACCTACCCTGCATCAGCCACTTTTGTGTTTCATTCTACTAACTGTGAGCGAGTGGAATTATTCCTATTTTACAGATAAGGAAACTGAGACACAGATTAATGTGATGAAGATTACACAGCAGGAAAGAAAGAGGACAAGTATGTGACGCACGTCTGATTCCAAAGCCTACGCTATGGACAACAGCAGAGGCTCCTTCTCCATGGCATCTGCTAAGCTATGTTACATACCTCTCTGAAGTGCTTCTACCTTAAAACATGATAAAATACTGTGGGTGATTATTAAATGCAGCCAAGTGCTATTAAAAAAACTTCTTAACCTTCTCTCCTAAATGACCTACACTGAATCAGCTGGTGGGATAGATCATGGTCCACCCAGCATTCTGTCCACCAAAGGGCAGAAGTTGCTGATGCTGCCCAGAGGCTAACCAGGCACGCTGAGTCATCTGACCCTTCCACATCCCCTCCTTGAGGCACATGCCTAATGAAAACCTGTTATGCTGCTCTATTTATAACTACTATGATAAACCAATAAAACGTGTGTGAAAATTGTTATTTCTGCAAAAACTAAATTTAAAAAGTAGCATTCTACCCTCAGACTGCTCTGAAAAGTCTTAATTCTCCTTTAAAGAAATCAAAACCAGAAATCTTAGATATACATTATTATGGTTTCTACAAGAAAGACCATGTTAAACTAAAAAAACACACCCATCTCACCCTCAGAAAGAGTCAGGAGCCAGGTGTGGGTGCGCACACCTGTAATCCCAGCACTGAGTAGGCTGAGGCAGGAGCATCAATACAAGTTCAAGGCTAGCTTGGACTACAAAATGAGGTCCTGTCTCAAAACAACCAAAAAAAAAAACAAAACGTTAGGATTATAACTGAAGCATAGCACTTGCCTAGTACTGTCCAAGGTCCCAGTACCAAATTAAAACAAACAAACAAAAACAGTCCAGTATTTTGGACGTGCCTATCACCCCAATATTCAGGAGGCTAACACAGGAAATCACAAGTTCCAGGCCAGCCTGAATTAGTTAGCAAGACCATGTCTCAAAAAAAGCAGAGAGAAAGACAGCATGAAAGGCAAACGAAAAAAAACAGATGAAAAAACCAAGGCTGTTATTGAGTTTTTTGTCCCTTTATTGAGTTTATTGGTACATTTTAGGTATACATTATGATCACATTCATCATTGAGAATTTGTACTGTACATGATGTATCTTGATTCTCATGGAGGCTGTTATTCTGAGTCCCCACTTAAACTGTTTCTACTGGCCAACCACCACACCCAATCAGGAAGGCTAAAAGGATTCAACATGCTTATTCAGGCACCAACCCTCCCAAGCACAGCTGTAGCTCACTAAACAAATATTTGAGTCTCTACATTAATATCTACACTTTACTCATATGCAAAATGAGTACCTGAGAGATTCTCATTTGCCTTCATTTTATCAAGAATTCAATGTTAAATATGCTTATCTTATTCTCTATCCCATAAGCTAAACTCAGGAAGTTAAACGAGGTCAGAATAAGCATATTAACAACAAAAGCTTTTGATACCAAAGGAACAAAAAGCAAATCACACATATATAAATATCTGTATGATAAACTGCAGTGCTTCAAGCTAATCAACCACTTTTAGAGCATTTCTAGATTATGACCAACCTAGCCCAAAGTTGGAAGTTATAGCACTGTTCCTTTATCAGCAACTAATTAAAGTACATTAAGTCTGCATCTTTTTCTAGAGAAAACATGGATATTTTAGAAATCTATGTATCATCATTATAGTTGAAAATATTTTTAGCATTTAAAGTGTGAAGTTTCAATTATCTGGAAAATTCACTCCTATAAAACAGTTCCTTAGACACCAGAGTAGGAAAACATAAATTATCTGTGTTTCCAGCCAAGTGCTACTCGAAGACCGTGCTCTTCAGACTGCAGCTTATCTCAACCCATGGGTTGGTCAGAAAAATCCATGCAATAGGCTGTGACAGCAATTACAGAGAAAGACCATATTGCATACAGTGAAGGTAATGTATTGTGAAAAATTTGTCTCTGGTGTTATTTTTTACATTTGTGTCTTGGACACAGGGTCTCCCTATGCAGTTCAGGACAGCCTTGGATTCATTATCTAGCCCAGGCTGGCCTGGGACTCTAGGCAGTCCTCTGCCTCAGCTTCCTGGGTGCTGAGATTATAGGAGTGTGTCACCACATCTGGCTTTATCTCAGTATTTGTATTGCCCCAATCCTAGTTAAAAAAAAAAAAAAGCCACAGGCCTAAAGGTTCATGTATTATGGAACATACTCACCATACTAAACCTGTAATCTCATTTTTATCTGATAATGCTTTTAAAAAAACCTACAGTTTTGAAAAAGGAAAAAGTCAGCTTCTTTTTAAAGAATTTAATGAATAAATGTATTTTCCCTAGTAACCTGTATCAGTGTATAAAGTTTGTGTTTAGCACTAGTTTGCCTAAAAGATACTATTTTAAAACTGCTATTGCAGATAATACCAGTTTTTAAACTGCCACAACTTTAAGGCAACTTAACAACAGTCCAAGACAAACAGTGACTTTGGTTTTGTTTGTTTATCCTAAGATACAATTACTGACCTTGGAGCCATTTTTCAAAGTCACTGAAAAATCTAAACTTCGCATGGTACACAAGCAACCCGCTCAGCAGTCGTACACTTGATACTATTTTATACAGAGCCTGACTTGAAGTAGTATTCAAAACTAAATTAAACGTCTTTCTTCATGTCTCTCTAGTGCACTTCACAGACATTATGATCAAAGACATTTTAAATAGACAATGTCTTGCTAATCACTTTCAAATACCATCTGGAAAAATAACCGGTTTCATCCATCCTTTTAGTAAGTAAGCATTTAATTCATAGGATAAGTAACTATTTCCAGTCTCAAGTCTCAGATTTACAGTGAACTCTGCAAATCAGTTCAACTCCCTGCCAAATACAATAATCCCAGCTTTATTACATTCCTTGAACCGAATTCCTAACTAACGTCCTCACTAACCATTACTATACAAAAATCTTACAAAGACTGATCATTGTCATTAACCAGAACACTGATAGGTAATTCCTCTGAAGTCTCTGAAAAGCACAGTGCACACATTATTCGGAAGCCTGAAAACAGGAAGCAGGTAAAAATACCTTTTGCCAGGACTCCTATGCAAATGATAGACTGAATGCTGACGTACCTTCTAAACTTTTGGAGAACAAAAACCAACTAACGAAAACAGGGACCATAATAAAGTAGTGAGTTGCCAACTCACGCTTTATCAAGTCTACACTGGCAAGTTTTAAGCGCCCGTAAAGGTCTCCGAAGTTGAAGTCAGCCTGACTTTGTCTGAAAACTAGCGGCTGCAGCGCTAAACGGCTGCGGAGGTCGGCGACCACACTCATGCTGTCGTTGACAACGTCATTTCCCACACCAAGTTCTCGGTCGAAACCTGCTCGGCCCGCTCGGCCCCGGCTAGGCCGCGTCCCCTCCCCGCCGGCGCCGGTCTCGGGCCTGGTCCTCGCAGGTGACACCGGACGCCGCGCCTGGAGCCGGGCGGCCCCGTCCCAGCAGGCCCCGAGCCGCCGCGGCCGGCCGCAGCCAGCCCCTCCAACAAGCCAAGTACCTCGCTCGGGCTTCATGTTCGCGTCCGAACCGCGCCCGGGGCCGAGATGCTCGCGTGGGCTCCCTCTACGGCTCTCCGCGGCCCGGCTCCGGGTTCCGAGCGCTGAAAGAGAGCGAGTGGAGTCGGCGCGGCCCGCGGGAGCAGCCCCGCGCGGCCCGTGTCCTCCGCTGACTCCGCCGCGGCGCGCCAGGCCTATTTATAGCCTCCGGCGCCGCAGGAGGCAGCGGCGAGCGACACCGCCGACGAACCAGCCGTCAGAGGCGCCCGCGTCCGCCCCGGCCTCACCTGCGTGCCCGCCCCGCGGCCGCGCCCACCCGGGAGAGAACCCCGGGGGACCCAAGCGCTCGCCCGCCGCCGTCCCGGGCCGCCTCCCCAGGAGCCCCGCCCCCCGCCCCTAGGACCGCCCCTCCACGAGGCCCCACCCCACCGCCGGCCCTGGCCAACCGGAGCCCGGGTTCCCGCTGCATGGTCCCGCCCGCATCGAGGCTCCGCCCACCGGTGCCCCGCCCCCTCGACTCCGCCTCCTGCGCCGGGTCCCGGTCGCCTGGCTTCCTGCGGCGCTCACCTGGCGTCCAGGTCTCCTCAGCCCCGCCGCGCAAGTCTGGGAGTGCGCCCTGCGGCCGCATCTACGGCGCTCCGGGCCAGCTCGCTCCGCGGCTCCCCGCCCTTCTACTCTCCGTTCTGCTCCGCGCACGGTTCGGCGCCCCGTGCGGCAGCTCACATCCCACGCCCGCCCCAGCCCGCAGCGGCCCGGCGCCCCCGCGGCCATGCACCCCAGCCCGCCGCCCGCCCCGCAGGCCGCCCTGTCAAAACACAGCAGGTCACGTGCCCCGCCACCCGCGCCGCGCCGTCACTTCCGCCCGCGAATCGCGGGCTCGGCGCCATGGCAACGCCACCGCGCCCCCCGCCCCGGGCTGGCTCGGGGCCGAGGGGCCGCGGCGAGCCGAGGGCGGAGGGCGGAGTCCGGGGCTGGCCCGGAGCGGCCAGCCGCACAGGTCCGTCCAGGCCTCCTGCCCCGCACCCCGGAGCTCTGGCCGAGCGATCCCGAGACTCGGTGCTAAAAATAACTTGAAACTCGCAAACACTGACTCGCTCGCGGAAGGACACGCCTGCCCGCCTGTTATTGTTGTGCGGTGTAATTTTGTTGTTGTGCTGTAACAACGTGACATGATGACATTTCGCGTTGTGATGTTGTTTCGTCACTTAAACACAAACAGATGTCGAGAATCTACTGCCGTTTAGGCGATCAGTGCGTCGACAGAGAGCAAAGACAGCTGTGAGCCCAAGACGTGACAAGTACATTTGCAGAGCTCCTTGGTTTCAGTAGGGAAAATGTATTTTAGAAATAATTTTGCATACAAGAATCACAACAGGAAAGTGAGAAGACAGATGTTTTTTCCTTTTATTCTTTGTACTGTTCTATTTCTAAAGTTTTACAAGACTACAAATTACTTTTACACCGGAAGTTTTTGTTTTTATTTTATAGTTCAGGGCAGCCTTAAAATTATTATGCGCCAGGCTGGCCTCAAACTCGAACTGGTAGAGATCCTCCTGTCTCTGCCTCCCAAGTTCTAGAATTACAGGCATGCGCCTCCATGCCTGGCACATCAAAAGCTTTCGGAAACCACAAGGTTGGTAATTGCGCAAGTCTTCTTTTGCTTTAGATCAAAACATGAAGTTGCTCTTATGAAAAAACTATTTTCTAGATGTTTAGTTCTCGATAGTAAAGTAACATGCATAATGCAGTTGCTGACTTTAATTCCAAGATTGCGTCTTATCAGAACACTGCTGGTCCGGTCGTTCCTGAGGACAGCCCTTCATCTCCCCTGAGCTGTGCTGACATTAGGAAGATGAAACTTCTTCGCAAAGGGTGACAGTTCTTTAATCCATATGGTGGCTGCAAATGTTAACTCCTAGAAGATTCGATATTGCTATCGCTGACCTGCTGGAGTTTTTCGAAATGAACTGAAGTTTTACTTGTTCTACATTCACTTCTCAGTTAACCTTGGTAATGGGAGAAGGAAAGAACAGTTACATAATCCAAAGCCCTAAACTTAGTGCAGCCGCCGGGGTCAGATAACAACGAATGTAAAAGGCTTTCGGGTGGCCAGGCAGTCAGATCTGAGTTTTAGCTTCTCTGCTCTGCCTGCTTGCAAGAGGCACAAAGACTGGGAAACGCAGAGAGCCCAGGCCACGAATGCTTGATGAGGAAGAGCACAGAATTCTACATTCTTTGTTAAGTAGCAAAGCTTTCACGCTGCAGGGACAAATGCAGAGCCTGAACGTCAGACTAATGGCCCTTACAAAAACTCCTAAGTCTGTTTAAAAGTTTGATGTCATCGAGATGGTGGGAAATACTTTCCTGAAGCGTATTTCTGGCTCATTCGCTGTTTAAATTATTGCTTCACTCAGGCAGCACGCATTTCCTACGCGCTCACCCTTTGGTAGGCACGTAGGACTCCCTGAGAGTGCAGAGGTCACCCTGGCCAGAGAGGGCGCTC
This sequence comes from Petromus typicus, assembly GCA_004026965.1. Lineage (NCBI taxonomy): Eukaryota > Metazoa > Chordata > Mammalia > Rodentia > Petromuridae > Petromus > Petromus typicus. Next base: position 9,164 of record PVIR01023360.1, on the reverse strand, counting down.
TCACAGAGCTCTCGGAGCTTGTGGTCAAGCCACGTTCTACACCTTAGAACGACCTATAAAGATGAGATGATTTAGCGCAAGTAGTGCCCGCCTACCTTGGAAGCACAAGGGCCCAAGTTCTATCTCCAGTGCCACAAAAGGAAAAAAAGAGAGATATTTAGCCTATGATGCCAGCACTCAGCAGGAGAGGCAAGAGGACTGACAACAAATTCAAGGCCACCCTGGGCTGCATAGTGGGTTCAAGACCAACCTGACCAACACAGTGCTAACCTGTCTCAAAAATTCAAAAACGAGATGTTCAAACAATGAGGTAAATAATCTCTTCCCTTTCTAATCCTCAAAAATAATCCCACAATTGTAGAAAAGAGTCCAGAGGGCCAGGTGTGGTGGTGCACACCTGTCATTGCCTGACCTAGCAAGGTCAGCATGAGTTCAAGGCCAGCCAGGACTAGATGGTGAGGCCCTGTCCCCCAAAAAAATATCGTGAAGCAGAGAAGGCCGGCTCTCTCCGTGGGGATTGCTCCCACTTGGCATTCTCTCATGTTCCAAAGCCTTATCAATGGTCCAGTTAAATTTTGTGTTGGAGGGGTTTGGTTTTTTTTTTTTTTTTTTTGGTGCCAGGGATCCAACTCATGACCCTGCACGGGTGAGGCAGGTCCCAGAACCATTGAGCTAAATTCCCAGCCCAAATCCACTTAAAGTTAACTCAAGCAAGGGCACCCATGAGCTTGTTTGAGTTCTGTTCCAAGAACAAATGTGAACATATTAAACTGAAAACAGTGGCATCTGCCTTGTAATGCTATCAGTAGCTACTCAGGAGGCTGAGGCAGGAGGATCAAAAGTTGGACCCTAGCTCGGGCAACTTAATGTCTCAGTTTTTTTAAATGTTGGGGAGGTAGCTCAGGGCCAGAGCGCCTGCCTCGCCTAGGTTTAATACCAGCACAGTGAAAAGTAACTAAATGTTGTCAGCTTCCTTTTCTTACTCAGACCATGATGAGTGGTTTGCTTTATTTTTCCATGGAAGGGCACCCAACGCTGTGAAGCAGTCCCGGCTGGCAGAGCAGGACTGGTGCTTTTTCTTCCATCTCCAGGGCCTCCCCCTAACAAAGGCCCTGTCACTGCCTTTGTCTTAGCAAATTCTGGGGTCCAGGTGGGCCTATGTGCTGAGCCCCTGAGGCCAGCGGGTCGTTTCTCCCTAGAGGCTGGGTGGGACCCTGGAGACTGGACAGGCTTCTCTTGGGAGAACAAGAGAAATGCATCTTCCTGTACTCTCACTTTTGTGTCATAACAGCAGGATCTGTAAGCTATAGGTCAGAACCGGCTTACTTGTCTGGAATGGAGTCCACGGAGATATAACCAGTAAGATACGACTGCATTGCAGCAGTGTGGTTCTCAGTCCAAGGATGCCTGGGTCCACACCGACCCAGTTACGAAGGAGACTTGAAGAGCAGAGAGACACAAGAAACAAGGCCGCGTTATGTCGAAAGTGGAGGTGCACGGGTTGGTCACTCAAAGTGGAGGTCGTTGGTCCTGCATGTTATAATAAATCAGTTGAAAATGTGAAGAAAAAACCTCTCAGACACTGCAAATAACTATGACCCATGGCTCAAAGACAATAATGAGGAAGTAGTTGGGACTCATCAGGTGAAAATATGCTATTTTAAACCAGGCAAGTGGCGCACACCTGTAATCCCCATGCTTGGAGGCTGAAGCAGGAAGATCACCATGAGTTCAAGGCCCGCCTGAACTATACAGTGAGATCCTGTCTCAAACCCCTCCCAATTTTCCTAAAACAGAAAGAAAATATGCTATTTTAAGCGCAGCAGACTTTGTCCATCATAAAGTGTATGGAAATAAAAAGAAATACATATATAGATCTAGTCTTGCACAGTAAGTAAAAGTAAAAACAGCCAAACTGGGTACTTTTCATCGCTGAAGCCAGGTGAGGTAAATGCAGGCACCTCTCCACACCTGAACCGCCTCTGCTCAGTCCCGTAGGTCACACGGATCCTGTCTTCCAAAGAGGGAAAACTGGGGGTGCCACTGCCCAGGCGCCTCTTCTGCACACGGGCCGCCCTCGCACCCCCACGCCCCCGCTCCTGCTGCTCCGGCTCCGGTTTGTAAGTGGCTCTCTGCTCTCGGTAACCACAGGCAGGAGGAAGTACAACCCACCCTTTCTGCTTCCTGCCCGAAGACGCAAGTGCAGTACCTGAAAATACAAGTCTCCAAACTTCCATCTGTGGAGATTCTCAACAAGCTCAAGGTTCCCTGGGCTGTTAGGGTCTCTGAGGACCAGGATTTAAGGGCTTTTCAAAAACGTCCTGCAAAGGTGCTGACCTCAGCAGCACATGTACTGAAAACAGACCATAACTGCTTTACTCTGAGACAGGGTCTCACTGTGCAGTGCAGGCGGACCTTGATTTGCATGGATCTTCCTGCCTCAGCCTCTCAAACGCTCGGATTACGGGCATGTGTCACTGTACCTGGCGGTAGCTGCCTTTGTTTGACAGTGGCTGTCACACCCGCATGTGGCCTGAGGCAGTGGCTCTGGCACAACGGGGGCAAGGCAGAGGAGGCTGAGTAACCTTGCCAGGGGGGTGGAGCCTGCTCTCCTCTCGTGTGCGTTTTGTCTCCATTACAAAGATCTCTGAGCAGGATAAATAATTCCTGACATTTCAAGTCGGGAAATCAGGACTTAGAAACATTAGGGGACGGCTGCATGTTTGGGGTCTGAACTGGTTTACACCAGTCTAGCATGGTGCTCCGGGGTATAAATTCTAACATTGTCTGTGCCGTGTTGTACTGAGCTCCAGAGATTGAAAGGTCAGCTCAGAGCCTCACACAGGGCAAGTTTTAGGAGCCAGCGCCCTCTGAGCACTCTATCGCTGCCCCGCTGCACCGGTAGCACCTCACACAATTCACTGCTTTGTGCTGGACTCAGAGAAACAAGAAAAGGGAAAGTAGTAACTCACCTGCTGTCATACAATGAAGGTCGCTTCACCGTATAGTCCAGCCCAGCCTTGAACTTGCTGTGATTTTCCTGCCTCGGCCTCCTGTGTGCTGAGATTACAGGCGTGTACTATGGCATCCCGCTCCTGATCAGGTAGTTTTAATAATTCTGACCAGTCCAGCACGGTGGTGCATCCAAGCGATGCCGTCACCCTCAGAGGCTGAGGTAGGACGGTTGCGAGTTCAAGCCTAGACTATGCAGCTGAGTGACTTAGTGAGACCTTGTCTTAAAAAAATAAAAATAGAAATAAAAAGATCTGAGGCTATAGCTCAGTGCCCTCCAGGGACAAAGGCTGGTAAGCATGAACAAAGACTGCAGAAATTCCCCACGTCCATTTCACAAATGGGAAAATTATAATCGGGACTAAATCCTCCCCACGATAGGCCAATATAAATCAGACTTTTGAAGATTTCAACTGCTGCTGGTTCTATCAGGACCCGAAGCTCAACTCAATGTGAAGAGAATCCTAAAACGGATCTGTTTGCTTGCTGTCTGTCTCAAGAGCTTTACTTTCTTACCCTTCAGAGAAGGAGGGGCAGCCCTGTCTTAAAGTGTCCAGGCAAAATTCTGTCATGAGGCTGACCGGCTTTCATTTCCCATATGTCATCTCTGTCTAATGTAATGTTAATCCAACTCCGCGTTCGTTGAACTTTATATGCTGAACACTTTGCTGGAAGTGGGCAGGAAGCCTCGCCTGTGGACAGTAGCAGTTTAGTGGGATGGCCTGTAGCAGAGGAAAGTTAGTGTAGCCGCGGAAAGTCAGGCGCAGAGAGGAGGCGGCAGGAGCACGCGGGCACGCCATGGACGAGAAGGGCACCTCCGCTATGCTTTGGGGGCCCAGGGAGTGGCAGGATGGGCGTGTCAAAACGTCTCTCCACCAGGCCGCATCCAAGGACCCTGTGGCATGGGAATGGTGGGCGCATCACTGGACACCCTGTTCTGTTGTGGCCCCGGCCCCAGCTGCACCCCTCACCTCCACACCTTCGCCTCATAGGTTGCAGACTTCCTCACGGGTCAGGGTATACTTCCGGCCCTGGTTCAGCCACTCGACTCACCTGAACGAAGAGCAGGAGGCAGGAAAGGCAGGTAGTGGTTTGGAGCTGGACTCCAAGAGGCCTGGACTCTGTCCCCCCTTGAATCTCTGTCATTGCAGGAAGGTCAGATCCCTTGGGTCAGCTGCTGGTCCCGGAGGGTGAGAGCAGAAATGGGGTAAATGGGGACCAGCTCAGGGAACACCCCAGCTTGATTAGCAGAACAGCCACGCCGAACAGAGGGGCCTGAGAGCGGTGCCTTCCTTTGAGCCCTGAAATGGGAAGAGAGGTGCGGAGCTGGTGGAGAGAAGCTGTTGCGCTAACATTTAGGGTTTGCTTTGGTTCAGTCCTGGGGTTTGAGCCCAGGGCCCCCACATGCTAGGTGAGCGCTCTCCCACTGGGCCACATCCCCAGCTCAGTGCTTGGGTGCGTCGTGAGAGTCAAAAGCCCAAGGAGACTGCTTGGAAGCTTCCAGACACGCTCCCCTGTAGACATGACTCCCTGCTCACAGAGGCTGCCCTTCCGCCCGGCACGGAGAGGGAGAGGCCTGCCTCCCAGCTACGTGGCGGCTGAGGAGAGGACTGCATGCTGAATCAGCGTGATGCAGCCCTGTCCAGTAAAAAAGGAAGCAGGTTGTAGCTCAGTGATGTAGTATTTGCCAGAACATACGAGGCCTGGGTTCAAACTTCAGGGCCACAAAAAAGGCGCTGTTTTGCTGAAGTCAAATAAGGAAAGACTAAGAAACATCCTTTTGACTTGGTAATCGTGCCACCCATGAAAGAGGGAAGAACTTGGAGACTTTTTGTGTCTTGCAGATGGACAAAGGTAGCCAGGGCCCAGTCAAACTCTCAATGTTTGCAGAAAATAGCCGCTGGGGGGAAATTCACCGCTCCGGTCTCCATGGCCAGTGAAGAATGGTGACAAGCTCTGGAACCAGCGTCCTATTGTACACAGCCTAGAGGGGCTGTTACCCCAATCTCGGGGCTGCACCAGCACAACAAACACAGGGAGATCTGCAGATGTGTTGTGCTGTAAGCGATGGACCTGGGAGAGGTTTTTCTGATTTACGAGACTGTCACATAGGGAAAAACTACCTTCCCCAGCACACACACACACACACACACATCGGACGTGTCTGCAGCGGGTGACACATTTTCCTCTGTAGATCAGGGTTCATCTCTGTCTTTTTTAGAACACACTGCAGTGATTCCAGGAACTGTGACTGGGTTTTGATTGCTCAGAAAATGCACACAGCAAAGATATTTTGTGAAAATGTGGCCTGGGAATATGAAATAAAATCAGTATGGCTATTTGGACTGCTAGATGTTGGCAGAGGAGTTCCTGGTAACTATCTTTATTGTTCTGCTTTATTTTTTTTTTAATTGAAACAGGATCTTACTATGGGTTCAAACTGGCCCAAACTCGCCATATAGCCCAGGCGGACCTCAAACTCATGGTGACACTCCTGCCTCAGCCTCCGAGTGTGGAGATTACAAGTGTGTGCCCTCACACTCAGCTAAGCCTGTTCTTCCCCGTATGGTGGAAGGGCCATAATGTGCTGCTGACACAGGGAGTTAGGAACAGCCGGAGCCAACACAAGGCCTTTGTGGTGAGGCAGATGTGTGCTAGTGAGAAATTTGGTAGTGAACAGGACAGGTGTGCGGCCTGCCTCTCTGGGCTTGGCAGACTGCTGTGTCTCACTGGGCAAATGAAAGGCTACCCCCGAGCTCGCCATCTACATTTGCTTACTTCTGTTTTCAATATAAACAGTTTCCAAACATACTGCATTGAGAAAGATGTAGCATTAAAATGTGTTAACATTTTTAACCTAAGGACATCTATATGGATCTCAGAATAAAGCTCTCAGCATTTTGTTTGTTTGTTTGTTTCAAGACAAGGTCTCTCTGTGTAGTTCAGGCTGGGCTGCACCTCAGGGTGATACTGCTGCCTCAGCCTCCAGAGTGCTGAGATTACAGGAATTTGCTACCACGCCTGGCCTTTAAAAAGCTTAGCTTTAAAAGTTAGCACACATGAAGGAAAGCAAGCTGTGAGCAGAGTTAGTAAAATAAACTATTAACCTGCCATGGCCTGTATGGAGAGGGGGTACAGAGACCAGATGGAACTGCAGAAATGCAGAAGAGACACTCACAAAGCTCGTAGGGCAGCAGCAAGGTGCCGCTCAGAGACAAGGGAGCGGGGTCAGAGGGCACATTTTTCCTCATCTGGAGTAAAGATAAAGTAAAAATTAATGTCAAGATTGCCCAGGATAACGGGCTGTGAATGAAGAGCTAGTGATTCGTTAATCCAGGTCAAGGAGAAATGGACGCGATGGAATCGGAAGACAGACAAATGGGAGTGTCAGGGCAGGCGTGCTGACGCATCTTCCGGGACCCTGCGGGAACTACAGGATCAGACAGAAAGTCTGGGTGCTGCATTTCTTAGGCTGACTGAAATCACGGCTGCCCAGGGGTGCAACGGCCAGGAGAAGGGCTGGGCGGGCGCTGCAGGCTCTTTGGAGTGTCTGGGACAGAGAGGGGGGCTGTTGTTTGAGTGGAGGGACAGGGCCTGTCAGGACCCTGGTTCCTAAGCGAGAGAGGTCCTGACCGCCACAGGGCACTTGTCCCCCTCCTGGCTGTGGGCTGTGGTGTTGCTGGGGAGTTCAGTAGCGTGCGGTTCAAATGCGTCTCTCTAAGAAGAGAACATAAACAACATCAGAAACTAGAGACAATGCAATTATAGTAACATAACCAACTCTGACCACACTGGTCGTTTGAGTTGCACGTCATTTTGTGCAAGCAAAATTTTAAAATTGAAGAGAGTGAGTAATCTCTTTTGTTTTTGTTCTTCTGAGACAAGGCCTTGCTATGTAGTTTAGGGTGGCCTTGAACTCACTTTGTAGTGCAGGCTGGCCTGGAACTCACAGCGATCTTCCTGAAGCTTCAGCCTCCTAAATGTGGTGTTACAGGCATGTGCCACCATGCCTGGTTTGAAAAGATAATCTTACAGAAATTAGAAACCTTCAAATGGGATCAGAGATTAGGGGAGAACCTGAATAGGCCATCTGTGATCTAAGGAGTCACAAGTCAGACACCTACTTCTAAAAAATGATACGAATCCCAGAAGGCTTTGTCAAACAAGAAACCCTGGTAATCAGAATGGAAAGTATCCTTCATCTCACCGAGGAACATAGAAGTAAAAACCGCAAGTACAAACAAGCACAGAACCCAGCAGCACGCTGGGAAAGTGACCCTGGAAACAAAGGGACTTCAACGCTGTGCGGTTTGTGAGTCCAAATCCGTGTTCTCTCTGACAAAGGCCGTAGAAACCAAATACTCCTGCTGTGCTGAGAGGAGCACTTAACAAAACTTGGTACCTCTCCGTCCAACACGAGCTTGGAGGAGCTAATAGTAAATGTCACGTCTAACAGAAAATCTAAGGCCAGAACCCTGAGAAAGGAAAGAGTAAGTTCAGAATTCCTGCTTCCACCATTAGCATATTTTGAAGTTTTAGTCAATATGCAAAAACCGGCAACAAGATAGATAAAAGTCAGTGAGGGTGCACTGTATAATCTCAGCACTCTGGGAGGCTGAGGCAGGAGGATCACAAGTTTGAACCAGGCCAGAAATGACTATGTTGTCATTTAAGACCTAGTGGAACATTTGTATCAGATCAATTAGAAAGCATAAAACATGAACAAGGCCAAAGTAAAACATTTGGGGTGCACATCAAATGCTACTGTCTGACCATAGCACTGTTACTACAATATCAGAAAACCCCTGGGCGTGTATTTTAAAGTTTAATTTAGAGGGCTGGCAACTTATCAGTGGCGCCTCAGCTGCCTGCCCTGAATTCAATCTCCATTACTGGGGAAAAAGCCTAATTTATAAATATATAGACATTTATTTTATTTTATTTTCAGGTTTTTTTGAGACAGAGTCTCGCTTTGTAGTTCAGGCTGGCCCTGAGCTCAGCCTCAGACTCACATCACAGCAATCCTCCTGCCTCTGCCTCCCGAGTGCTGGGATGACAGGCGTGAGCCACCACGCCCAGCACTGTGGTATGTGGTACCGATTGCTGCTGGGCTGGGCGTGAGTCTCCATGCCCAGTGTTGTATGTGGTTACCGGGGATTGAACCCTGGGTCCTTGCGCTTGCAAGACAGGCGCCGGAACCACTGAGCTAAATCCCAGGCCCCTAAATATACATTTTTTTGAGACTGAAAGCAGGTTACTGCCGAGGTTCAGGTGGGAGGTCCTTGTCTGCCCAGAAGGGTCACAGCTGTCAGAGTCCATAGTGGGGCTACATGGGCAGGAGACGGTCAGAGAGGGGAGGGGCCTGCTCACGAAGGCCTTGGTGACTCGGGAGGGGCTGACTCGCGGCTCACCCTAGCTGCGCTGTGGAGGTGACACGCGTGGGGGCCAGAGAAAGATGCAGAAGGCCAGGTGCAGTCCCGGCGGGGGCCCAGGCCCCGGTGGCCCGACCCAGGCAGCTCCCCGGGCCCCTCCTGCTCCCCAGGCTCCCTCGGCTCCCTGGGCCCCTCGGGCTCCCGCCTCTGCTCAGGCACACGCAGACACTGGCATGGCTCCCTGGCTGGGCGGCAGTGGTCTCTCACTCCGGAGGCCTTCACCTGGGACGCACGTGGACGGTTCTCGAGTCCCTGACTTTGGGGAGGAAAGCTCACTTCTGTTTTCCTTTAAATGCAACTGAAAGGTTGCTTTTCCTTTGAGTATCAATGTAAGCAGCAAACCTCAGTGCCGGGACACCTGTGGCCAGCGGAAATGACAGCTATTTTCGTATCATATCACAGTTGACACATCTCTGGCAAGACATCCCTTAGGGTTATCACTACTTTAAAATGATGACACTCTTGGCCCAACCATTAGATTTTAAAACATGCTACTCAGGAACCAAATATCACACAATGAAGAAATGTTTTGTGTTTCAGCATCATTCGATTCCTTTTAATCCCTGTGTATTTTAATTTATACATTTAAAATTTTTATTCTGAGGAATGAAATTCATGAGAATTCTGAGTTCAAGGACAGAAAATATTTAAAATTTCTGTTCTGATCGTAACAAATCAATTTAGGTCTAATTGAGCCCAAATTCTATTGCACTCTCCCCT